>JARPMJ010003917.1:0-84589 GCA_033366665.1 Phoxinus dragarum
TATAAATATATTATGTATATACAGATATAAAGCCAATTTTCCTTAAATATATATTGTGTCTGTATTTATATTATAATAATTATACACAGTATACACACATATATTATGTAAACACAAACTTTTATTTTGGATGTGATTAATCACGATAAATTTTTGACAGCCCTAGAAAAAAAAAAAAAAAAATGGCAAGAATTATTTTAATATGGATGTCTACACACAATGATGTTTGTGACCGATCACAGCAATATGTAGGATAAAGTTTGAGGGGGGGAAACAATTTCAGACTCATATTTTGATTCATGATGCAAACTTTTATGACTCAAAGATTTTTAAACGGTGAAAATGCATAAAAAAATATTTTAATTAGTCATTTAATTAATATATTGCATCATATTCATTTATATTTGAAAATATGTAAATCAAATTATCATATTTTAAATACATAGTATTGTTACGTAATAATATTTGTTAATGATATGATTGAATGTTTTTATTAATTACATTTACATTTTTATTGCCATCCCTAAAAGCCTTTGAATTCAAATGAAACCTTGATTAATGAAATATTGATGTATTAAAACAATCTAACTGAATTAAAATGCTAAAAATGTAATGGGGGAAAAAAGTAAACTGCAATGGTATTTCTTTTTAAAATGTTCCCCTTAACAGCTTTTTATTTTTATTGAAGAACATGCAGTTCTTGAAAGTTTTGGAATCACAAAATGAACTGTGGTCGATTCATTGAATGTTTATGTTAATACAAGTTTAAAAACCTTCGTAAAAAAAAGTTTGAGTACCTTCGTCATAAATACTGGAAGAAATATTTTCGAACTAGATTATAATATAGGGGGGCATTTGATTTTGCCGGCAATTTGAGTTCAACAGGTTTAGTGCCACTAGTATAAAGTGTTTATTTTCATTCAAGTCCAGGTGTTTATTTTGTAATTGTTTGTCACTGTCACTGATCTCTTTTAAAGAGAGCTAATGTCACTGTGACTATTTTATATATATATATATAATCTCTTTGTGTCTTCAGAGGTTTGCGGTCAGCAGGATCCTCAGCTCACCAGATGGGCAACACATAGCTGTCCAGTGTGAGAGGTGCGTTTCGTTTAATCAGATTTCTGCAGCGATCATCCTTCTAACTGGATTCTGGGAGTCTCAGTGACAACAATAGTATTCCTTTGTAAAAATAGAAACGCACAAGTCAGAGGTTAAATGGTTTTATCATATCCCTTTGTGTAGATTGCCCTCAGTTCATCTCTTCATGGTGGATTCTGGGACGGAGGGCAGCCTGAACCCTGCCGAGACTCTCGCTCTTCCTCTTGCCCCCTGGGACGTGACCTTTGATTCACAAAGCCAACTGTGGGTCTTACTGGAGAGTGAAGACTTGAATGTGCTGCTGTATCGATACTCGGAGCCGCACTGGAAGGTCCACACATGCTCTTCTGTGACTATCTCCATGTACTGAAGTGAACTCTTCTCTTACTAACTGCTGTGCTTGTTTATAGCTGTGTGAATCAGAGACGCCTGAATTGAGGAGGGTCACTGAAGCTTTACAGACTCAGTGGAATGTCTTTCAAGGTAGGAATCAGTATAAAAATGTCATTAGTCAAATAAGATACAGTAGGCTTCATAGGGTTAATGTATATTTCCCCTCGTCCTCTCTTCACAGGTTCTGTTGGACTGGAGAGTCAGTTTAAGCACCTGTATAAGGTGAACTTCGACAACATGGCGTCATATTTGCAAAAGAAGCAGGAAAGGCTGGAACAGGAGACTAAGAAGAGAGCGACAGCAAACGGCTCCAAACCCAATAAAAGAAGTAAAACCGAGAGCGACGCTGTGCCTCAAAACACCAGCTGAGAGAACGCCTTTTTTCATTTCTGTTTTGTGTGATATAAACAGTTAATTCACAATGACTATTTTATTTTATTATTCAGTTTAAACTACCTGGTCTCTGTCTGAAGGGTAAGTTGCTGTTATGCTTTGGCCACTAGAGCGCACTATACTTTCAGTCACACGGGTCCTGGTACCATTTCATCGGAGGACAGCAATGAACATAATACTGTTATAACACAATTCTGTTAAAAATGAGATTGGTGGCTTCGGTTTCTTTTTAAAGTTAGACTTTTATTTTTGAGTAAAAGTGACTAAAAATCTGTACATCCTGTATAATGTTTATACTTTTTACAAAACCAAATAAAAACACAAATATTTCATAGCTGAGCTGTACACGATTCAATTCCCTGAAAGATGCTTTGGATTTTCTGAGCAGATGGCCAAGATTTCACTCAATTCCCACATTTTACTGCCTCGTCTTGAGGGAGATTCCTGTGGAAACAAACAAAGACAAGGTTGGTTTTGCTGTAAAGATAACAGGAATAATAACGGTAGCACGTTAATTTACAGCCCTGTTCCGTATGTACATACTATGTACTTATTATAGCAATAACTGGGTAATGACTAGATTCTAACCCTGAACCTAAACCTGAACCTAAACCTAACTTTAACCCATGTAGTTACCTTAAATTACCAGTACTTTCTTGGGTAAGTACACGTACTGTAAAATAAAGTGTAACCACATCTATAATGATACATTTAAGTAGCATATAGTACATTTTTGACATTGACCTTCCTCATTTCTTTTTTCCTCCCATTGTTAAATTTTCACTTTTCTTTTTCTGCACCTATTAGGGAAAGAAAAAAAACGGATGAAAAGATGTAAATAGCTAATGCCAGTTTAAAACACACACACACAATCATGTTCACTCTGCTGACCTCATTCATGGCATCATCGATCTGTTTCAGCTCCTCGTATCTGTCCCGGGACTCTCGTAAGGGCTGTACCATTACCTCCTCAATCTGAGGAAACAACTGGAACACATAGAGGACAAACAATATCACAACTAAGTATCAGGATGTTTCATTTATATCAGAGTTTGATTACAGCCTGCAGGTTTCACAAAGTACTTTTGGGTCCTAACCAAACCAATTTACCTTCATCACTGTCTCGAACATGGGGATCAGGACAAACTTGATGAAGCCGATCTGAGCAGTGGGCTTGGTCACTTTTTCTCTGTCCATGAAAGGAGCGACAGGTAAACCCTCGGCCTTCTCTCGGTCACTCTGTTTGAGAGAAAACACAATTCTGATGAAGAAACAAATGGTCTCTATATGGATAATTCAGAAAAAAAAATCGTGTTTAACAGTGGAATTCCTGCTGAAAAACTACATTACCCATAATGCTGTGATTACATTTTTACACCAGACAGTCGAAAAAGCAACGCTCCAAGATAGCTCTTTAGTTCCACCCACTCCCACGAAGCACTGCGAATTGTTATTGAGTTGATTTTCAAAATACTGAAATTGTATAAAGTGCCTTTACATGCACGTTCTCAACCCGATTATGCTTAATAATTCGCGATCATCTAAACTTGTTAACCCGTTTTCTTTTACCGGAGCGAGGTCATAAACGGCTTAAGCATAAACCGATCGTCACAGCGCGATTTTTGCCCCATTTCACCCAGCATGTAAACGCATGAACCTGCTTTCTGTCGGCTTACTGAAGTGTGCATGTTATATTTGAAGGAAACATGTCCTTACTGTGGATTTAAGCACATCCAGACAGAGCTAGCATTTTGCAGTAAGGCAGGAGGAAATATATCACAAACTCTTTCTTGACCCAAATGTTTTTATAATTTAAGGCTGTCTCTCGTCTTGTGATGCTTTGCAGACTCTGTGGCTTAGAGACGCTCTGAAGGGAGGGTGGGATCTCATGCTTTCAAATCTATCTGGCTATTGCTAGCCTCTCTGCAAATTGTCTACACTACAAAGTCTTGTACCTTTGTCTTTTTGTCCAATAAAAAAAAAAAAAAATGTTTTGCTTCAAATCAAAGTTTGTAGTGTTATGATTCTCCTCGTAGCTGATTGCCTTGGCTCATTTCTTATAACGGTTTATTAAAGACTATTTAAAATTTCTATAGGAAAAATGAATTAAAAAATATTTCTGGATTGAGCACTGATGAAAAAGGGGGTGGATTTGTTTTATTCTATTCCATTACTCCAGTCTTCAGTGTCACATATTCTTCATTCATTCTAAAATGCCGATTTGCTGCTCAAGAAATATTTTTCATTACCAATGAAACCATTTGTTTTTGTTGCTTAATATTTTTTGTGAAATCGTGATTTTTCGGGACTCTAATGAATATAAAGTTCAAAAGAATTTATAAAGTATTTATATGAAAAACAAATCTTTAGGCCGGGTGTCTATCAAAGCGTTTTTTTTTTTTTCCTAAGGCCGATGTATTTACAAAAATTATTTAAATGTAACGAGTTGCTGAGCGTCTATTTCATGCTGGGTGCTTAGCATTTTTTTCCGGATGCCAAAAGTTTAAAAATGTTCATCTTTGTGTAAAACACAACCCTCATCACTGTCACTTTTTAACCAGCCGTCCAATCACAGTGGAGGATAGGCGGGACTAATACCACACCGACCAACCGTCAAGTTCTGCTTGTACAACATCAACAGACGACAAGCACAACAACAGAACAAAATAATTTAAAACGAGCCACAGCAAATACTTTACATATCGACAGTTTTATATTCAGAAACAAACTGCGAATTGGACACACTTGAATCTTTCAAACAATTGAATACATCCTTGCTGAATAAAAGTATTTATTTCTTGCAATAACAACAAAATCAAGTAATAACAAAGGTCACACTTTATACTAGGTGTATTTTACTACTATTACATAAAAAATGGATTGATAATGTATTCATTGTGTTAATCTTGTATTGCAAAACACTTTTGCTGCTATTCAGTTGGGTTACGGGTAAAGTTAGGGACCGGTTTGGTGGTATGGGTTAATTTAAGGGTGGGTTAACAGTGTAATTAAAGATTACAGAAATTAATTACAGCTGTAATTAAATGCAGGTATTTTAAAAATATAAGTAAAATGTAAAAACATGTAAGTACACAATAAGTGCTTTGTATCAAAGGACACACAACATACTGATTTAAAGTAAATGTTTTATTATTATTGATTTATTGAAGCTTATTGTAATGCTGGCTTCTCTACCTGCATGAAGTACTCCTCCAGCAAACAGTCCACCCATGGCTCAGCCACTTCCATTGGCCGGACCTCATTAGAGATATCACAGCACTTGATCAGCAGCATCTTTAGCTGTCACAGAGAGATTAATAAGCTCATCACAGCACTTTTAGTAGGGGAATGTTGATGCTCTAAATAAAAGAAAGCTCACACATGTAACATGCTCCTCATTAGTGTAGTCAAAGTTATCCACTTTCTGTTTGAAAGAGTCCAGAATCTCTCCATGTCGGGCCATGTCCGTGGCCAGTATCAGGGTGATGGTTCCCTGTCAGAGACGAAATAACACACAGAGTCATTATACATTGCTCAAAGACTAATGTGTTAACGTGTGTGTGTGTGTGTGTGTGTGTGTGCTGAAAGCCCTGAGGCACACCTGACGAATCTGTTTGAAGGCTTCAGGATCAAAGTTGGCAAAGATGTTGCAGTCTGGCTGGGAGAATATTTGGAAGGCCACGGCGCAGTGATGGTTCTCCAGAGGAGAGATGTCATTGTACCTCACGGCCAGCTCTGTGCGCGCGTTAATCTGATACCTGGAAAAGAGAGAGGACGGTGTGTACTGTAATGAGTCCAAAAACACTCGACAGATGCCAAATGCGAACACAAATTATGCTTGCATTTGGTGTCCAAATGGAAGCTCATATGTGGAAAATGTGGAACACAATGACTGGACACAAATGTGGACACAATGACTTATATCTTAAAGGGACAGTTCACCCTAAAATAAACATGTTGCATATTCCATCACTCAGTCCGAAATCACGTACTGTCTGAGTAGGTACTATATTTGAATTTTAATTTACTTCGTGACCGTTAAAAAAGTACGCTCTGTAAAGTATTAATATGGGTAGTGAATGAAATCCGGACGTACTTCATCCGCCATGTTGTTACTGTCACGTGACTTACAGCATCAGCTCGCTTCACTGCCATTTATAAATGCTATCCTGTGGCCTCATGGGATATTAAAGTGTCCATCGAATGCACATTTCAGAATCTCAGCGGAAGTAGTAGGTCATCTGAGGACTTAAGTTTACTATGCATTCAGACATACTACTCTTTTGGCGTACTATTTTTCGAAAGAGATTCTGGACTCTTTCAAACAGAAAGTGGATCATTTTAACTTAACTAATGAGGAGCATGTTACTTGTGTGAGCTTTCTTAACCCATTTTACAGTATGTTGCGTTTTTATGAATAGTAATAGTAGTTTAATTAATCATTTAATTGATAATACAGTTTCATGAACGTGCACGTCGAGCACAGTATACCCCAGAGCGCTTAAAATATATGACACGTGTCGCATGGGACCATTCGACACCAAAAAGATTGATGCTGGTCGCTATTCACTGCCATTATATGGATTTTTTTTATTATTCTCCTTTTGTCGTCTGAAAAAGCGCAAAATTATGTGTTTTAGGTACACAAATATATACAAAATCGTTCAACGGTTTGGAGCTGGTACGATTTTTTTTATGTTTTTAAAATAAGTTTCTTATGCTCATCAAGGCAAGGCTGCATTTATTTGATAAAAAATATGGTAAAACAGTAATATTGTGAAATATTATTAAATGACAAAACATCAACTATAATATAGTGGAATATTACCAATCTATACACTACCATTCGATTTTTTCCCAAAAATATGCTGACATGCTGCTCAAGAAACATTTCGTATTATTATCAATGTTGAGAACAGCTGTGCTGCTTAATATTTTTGTGGAAACAACCGATATGGTGTGTTTGTGATACATTTTATTATTTCACGATTCTTTGATGAATGGAAAGTTGAAAAGAACAGAATTCTTTTGAAATAGAACTCTTTTGTGACATAATAAACGTCTTTACTGTCACTTTTGATAAATTTTTAACAAGTATTAATTTTCATGGCTGCTCAACATGTTTTATGACGGGTAATAAACGACAATGCTTATAAATTATTGAGGCTCTTACGTGTTGTTGTACCCAGGGTGATCCAGGTCGTGACACACAGCTGCTGTCACCAAAATAAGAATATCTACTTGTGTGAACTTTTCCTGAAAAACACAGAACAACAAGACCGGCAGTGATCGTGAGGCCGGGTCTGCACGTGTATCCCAGCTCTCCTACACTGCTGAACTAAAGCAAGTAATTGCCCTCTAATAGCTCAGCCTGTAATTGCTCGGATAATTAATCCAATGGCCTCTTCATACACATCCATGGCAACAGCAGCACAGAGAGAAGAGTGAAAGCATTGCTTTAACACCCCCATACATCACTCATTTATCACTTGGCTATCTTTCAGTCTCTTTCATCCACCTCCCACTTCTCTTTAATCTACCTCTGCTGCTCGAACTTTCCTGAGCTAGAGAAACACAGGTGGCTGCGGAGCATAAAAGATGTCTTCCACACATAATTAAACAATTACTACAAAAATATATATTATAAGACATAATGTAATCTTTACCTGTAGGTTGCAGAGGTAGATCATGCTGTACATCATCTGAGCGACGCAGAAGCAGTGGCGGAAATTATGAAAAGGATTGTTCCTGTAATTGTCATGGATGCAAAGCTGAAAATGGAAAGAGAGAAACTATTTTATTTTATTATTTTCATTATTACACATTGTCCAAAAAATTTTATTTTCTGCAAAGCTGCTTTGAAACAATGTGTATTGTTGAAAGCGCTATATAAATAAATCTGACTTGAATTGTATTGTACATATAATTGTAACATTTAATTATAATAAAATCACATTAAGTTAGTTTTTTCTTTTTGACTTGGCTAGTAAGCAACCATCTGGCAACCCCCCAAAACTACCGACAACTCACATTTTCTTCAGTAAAAGTTAAATAAAATAGTACTCTAAATAAAAATATACGATAGATTTCATTTTATTAAACATTATCCGAAGAAGATATAATTATAATTGTCCCTTAAACATGTTTTTATATAAAGCTGCTTTGAAAAAATGCGTATATAAATACATTTGACTTAAACTGACTTAATTGTATTACACAAATATATTTTGTGGCTGGAGGCCTGTAAACATGTATGCTCTGTTTTAGTTTCATTGTGTTTTGGTTCTGTTTCTACGCACCTGTTTCTGTTCAGTTGATTACTCTCCCTTCTATTTAAACTCTCAGTTTCCTTTGTTTCATTGTCCGGTATTGTTTATGTTAAGCGTGGTTATTTCCTGAGCTTCTTCCCTGTGACTCTCCTACATGTTCCTAGTGGAATGTACTATTAAAAACTCATTTTGTTATCCTTTGTGATTGCGCGCTTACTATAGCCTACACACAGCGCCTGACAAGGCTGATCGGCAAAA
This sequence comes from Phoxinus dragarum, assembly GCA_033366665.1. NCBI lineage: Eukaryota > Metazoa > Chordata > Actinopteri > Cypriniformes > Leuciscidae > Phoxinus > Phoxinus dragarum. The sequence continues at coordinate 8,415 of JARPMJ010003917.1, forward strand.
AAAAAAAAAGAAATTGCCAGATTTTCTTTTTTATATTATATATAAAACATTTTTTTACTTGGGTCAATGACCCACAAAACACATTTTCTTGGGAAAAGGTAAAATAAAATAGTTCTCCAAATAAAAAAAATTAAAAAAATCAAGTATAGGCTAGAGTATAGTTTTCTTACCAGCCATCTTTTCAGCGTGATGGGGTTAATATTAAAGTCCTTTACCAGCCCGAGGTCATGGTACATATGCTCCAGACAACTCAGCATCTTAAAGCACAAAACACTGATGATAGCATTTTCAGCAGTGCAAAAAAATCTGGCTGTCACAGGTTTGGCATGCCAGTCATTTTCCCCATGGCGTCATTCATGCATCATGTGCATTGTCATTGGTACATCAACTTCTGAAGAAGGTTTCTATTCTGCATCTTTCTTTTGGCCGATCCTCACCTCGTTAGGTTCCCATTGCCACACATCGAAGACTGGCTGCCTCAAAGCTTCTACTGTCCCCTGTGAGAGGTGGTACTACACAAGCCCCACAAACACAAGCAAACAGACGCAGAAGAGAGGAAACCAGGGGAGAGAAAAGAGGAGAAAGAGTGGCATGTTAGGCTCTTACCTCGTTGGACTCCCACAGCCAGACGTCGAAGGTGGGTTTTCTGAGGGCATCTATGGTTTGCTGGGAGAGCATGTACTGCAGGCGACAGAGCTCCCAGTTAACCCCCGATAACCAACGCCTGGCTGTGGCCATTGCGGACATTACATTTACATCATACTCGTTTACCTCAAAATAAGACTTCTTTATGTAAATGTAAATTCTGCCATTATTTACTCACTGTCATGTCATTTCAAACCTGTATGCTCTTTTTTTTTTTTTTTTTCATGAAATCTCCACAGTGCTACATATCCTACGGAGTGCATACATTTAAAAAAAGTATATAGTGGCCATGAATTAACAATTCGGTCCCACGATTTACTAATACATCAGCACGTTGTACTAATTCGTTCACTCATTTTACTAAATCGGCGCACAATATAATAATTTGTTTCCTCGTTTTTTCTAAATAGTACGCATGATCAAATTCGTTACCTCTTTTTTACTAAATACACACAATATATCGTTCCCTCGTTTTAATAAATTGTGCGCACAATGTAATTCCTTCTCTTGTTTTGCTTATGATATAGTAATTTGTTCCCTCATTTTACTAAGTTGTGCTTATGATATAATAATTTGTTCCTTCGTTTTACGAAATCGTGCAAACAATATAATTTGTTCCCTCATTTTACTAATTATATACTTAAGTCATGCATACGATAAAATAATTAGTTCCCTCGTTTTACTAAATCGTGCGCATGAAATAATAATTAATTCCCTAAGTTTACTAAATCATGGCAACGTTACAATAATTTGTTTCCTTGTTTTAGTTAAATCAGAACGAGGGAACGAATTGGTACAACATGGCCCAATTAACAAAATCAAGAGCACAAATTATTGTCACAAATCATTCGTGGCCACAGTATATTTTTGCCTGCATGTCATGTGTAGGGCTCTGTAATATTAAAAAAATAATGACATTAAAACATTTTATGTAAATGCTGATAAGATTGGTTGAGATCTCAATCATGACTACTTTTACAGTTCTTTTATAGTTTATTTTTTGTTTATCGAGCCTACCAGACATAGTCACTGTGAAAAAAGATGTGGAAATTGTTATTAAAACATATTTCTTTTAATATTTAAAAAAAAAAATACACTACTGTTCAAAAGTTTGGGTTCAGTAAAATGTATTTCCTTTCTGAAAGAAATGAATACTTTTATTCAGCAAGGGTGCATTAGATTAATTTACAGTAAAGACAAGCATAACCGACCCCAAACAGTAGAATATATTTTTTTCTTTTTTTGGTCAGCTATCCCTTTAAACCATTCTTACCTTAAATGGTGCTGTGTATGCTGACTTATATCAAATTATTTAAGCACAATAAGTATACAAAATAATGAAGGAAACCGTTACAAACACTTGCTCACATTTGCCATTGACATACCTTTGGGTATGAAGGCACATCTCTGCGAGGAGTTAACTTCTTGTTGTCATCTAGGAAACTGCTGTAAAGTTAAAAAAGTAGACGGGGACTCAGTTGCTTTAGACCCGAAGATGCTGTGTTTTTTCAACAACCAACAGATGTCAACATCTCTCAAAGAGAGTATCTTGAGAACATACAGGTATCTCTGATTCATCTAGAGTCTGATCCTTCACTAATAAGAGAGCATGTGAGAGCCATGTCAGCTCATTAAGACTCAGAAGGGAATAGACCTGACCTCCTCTGTTAGTAACAAGAGCTGACTAAGACAACTGGGCTGCCTCTTAATTCTCCTCTCATTAAAGTTAGCAGTACGGACGGTGCTATGAATAGCCTGCTATATTCTATAGACTCTAGTTTCTTAAAGAGGTCCTATTATGCCCCTTTACAAAGTCTTGATTTTGTTTTTGGGGTATACTAGAATATGTTTGATTGTTCAAAAACAATTTCCATCAAGCCCTTCCTTCCGAAATACGAAATGTGCTGTGATTGGTTAGCTGGCCCAGTGTGTTGTGATTGGCAGCGCTTAGCGCGTGTTCGGGAAATGTCACGACCCTCCATAACTGTGAGTTCTTGTCTAGTGTAATTATCAAGGCTATTTATTTAAACCAATTCATTCCCTGACAATGTTTCAGAGTGGTGTGTTTTTTGTAATTTTCTTATACATTATAGATAAGATGTTCTCTACAATTTAAGCGTGATATTTGTCGGACAACTGGTAATACAAATAATAATCGATCACAAAACCATGATTAATTTTCTTACGGAACAGTGAACCGTCTTACAAAAGCAAGAGCTCACAATAGCAACAGAAAACAAGCAGTTCTCCATGACATAGTGACAACACTGTCTATGACAACAATGCAGCTAAACCAGCACCTTTTTTGCAAATTCACTACAAATGACTTCATAAGATCTGGAAAAATCAGGTTGTAGTCCAAACGAGGCGTTCGTTGTAGTTCTCGGAAAAGGGATTCTATTAAATAAAATATCTCCCTTATGAGCGGACTTTGAGCGTTGTAAACTTGCAGAGCTTTTTAACGCTCAAACAGCAACATTACATACTTTCTAAAGTTGAAAAAGTGGAAAAGCGTAATAGGACCCCTTTAATGCATGTTCCTGGTCTTATTGTGCACCATTCATGCGGGAAATTATTTCATGTTTGGCTGACATCACCAAGTAACTCCAACTTTTCACCTCCACCCTTCCAACCAGCTGATTTCATGTAAGGTCACAATCAAATCAATTCCTGAAGTGTAAAGTCCAGTCTCAACCTACATTTTTTCTTATGAAATATATCGTTTTACTTCCCGTTGTGGTAATGATGTTCCAATATCTCCAGAACAAGCAGTAAGGTCACTGACCTGTTGTTCCTGGAGGCCATCTCCTCCCGCAGCTTCTTGATGTCACTGCGGCATTTCTCGATCTCCACCACCTTCATCCCCTCCACTGAAGAGGCAGAGCAAATGACGGAAACAGAATAGGATCGTGACACATGAATGGTTGATTTACATATTTAAAGTGAGCCAAACAGACAGAAAATATGGAAACGCGCTAGAGAACATGGTCATGGTTTTCCTACACAAACACAGACTGTTGAGCCATAAAAAGGTACGAAAGTACTCTAAAGTACGAGCAAATCCCCTTTGACATCTAGACCATCTTTTAATTTACTCCTCACAACCTTGGTTTGAGAATGAGCATATGTCACACAGCATTTCCACGTTGGCATCTGTCTAATTTGGTTGCTTCTACCAAACAACAGATGAATTTGCAGCAAAAGTACTGTATAGTTTGATTAGATGCAAGACCTCTGGACTCACATTGTATAATTTAATTAGTGTAATCATTCACATCATATAATATCTGTACTTCATGCAACTATTATGTTCTTTATAGACAGCGCACAGTAATAAATCACCTTAAATTACATAAGGCTGGTGAAGCGTTCAAACTGATGAAGAGGTCAGGGTCCATCGCCTTGGTGACTCATTACATCATGGCTGTATTTGGATTTCTATGGACACACCGCTGTGGTGCAATGGAATGAATCCTAGTCTCCGGTGATGTTACATCGAGCATTACTACTTACTGAAGCAGTAGGTCTTCTGAGTAAGGGCTAGGAAATGTGAATATTTTAGCTTGTTATTTTGAAGTGGATGTTGTGTATTGTTAAATGTATTGTGATTCTATGGCTAGGCCAAAGACCAATTATCAGCCAAGGCTGGACAATAAGTACAACTAACTAAACTAAAAAAACTTAAACTAAAACAACTAGTGTGCAAAGACTGTCACGGTCAAAGATTGCCATTAAACTGACCCTATCCCTTTAGTTCTGAATCATTGTACAACAGATTCCACAAGAGTGTTGAGGGATGACGTGTTTTTATAGGCCAAAACCCAGAAAAAATGTTAGCATTTTAACACTTCCGGTTCCATTGTCTTGAAGTCAATGGGTTTTTTTAGTGAGTTTTTGGTTAAATGCCTGAAATAAGGTCTGTGGAGAACACAAGCTCAAGATATTTTCACGTTTTATTCTACGACATAAAATACATAATTGATCCCATCTTGGGATTTTTTAAAGATTTTACTTACCTTAAAAATACAGTTACTAACAAGTGGTTAAATGGCAATACAAGGTTGTTGAGGACATTAAACGTCAACAGACGAACAAGTAAACTCATCTTGTCACCTACGCTTTCAGTTCGTTGTGTTTATAATCGCGTTCTTGCAAACTATTATAACTCGAACTTTCAGGGAAAATGTTTTTAAACAAAGACTAAAAGAGTCGGAGGCTTAGTAACGGTGACGCTGAAGTCATGCGACCACGGTGTGGTTGTTTAAAGCTTACATTTAGCTTTTGGCTTCTGCCGATTGCATTTATGCTTCAAAATTCATAAAAGTTATGTTCCAGCAACACCGATGTCATGGGTTCAATTCTCAAGGAAATCAAGAACTGATATAATGTATACTTTGAATGCAATGCAAGTCACTTTGGATAAAAGCATCTGTCAAATGTAAATGTAACATTTTTCAGTGTTGACGTAATATCTTCTATCCCAGCATAACTTACAGAGACAGCTGTGAGAAAGTAATTTGAGGACATTGCATTGCATTATTGAAACATCGCCATTTGATGTATCATTCCATTCAGCCAACATTGGCTTAACCAATGGTGTGAGTTTGTAGCCATTTTACTAACCAATGGTAGTGTTTTAAAACAATCAGCATTGTTGCAATTTACTTTAGTGATGCTAGTAGCACACTAGCTCCTTCACTTTAAAAAATCTGATAGTGAAGAAAAGTAGGGGAAAATAGCTCCACTTCTTTACTTCCTGCACAGAATTGCATGGAGATATGCAAATGTTTAAACAAATATGAACTCATAGCAGGCAGTGTGTTTGCTTATGTGCTACTGGACATTACTGCCGCTTGTACTTAGGAAATAATAACATTAAAAAGTATGCATTAAAATAATCAAAAATTACAGTCAAGACATTTGTAATGTTACAAAAGATTTGTATTCCAAATAAATGCTGTTCTTTTGAATTTTCTATTTATCAGAGAATTCTGTCAAAAAATATCACAGTTTCCACAAAAATATTAAGCAGCACAACTGTTTTCAACATTGATAATAATAAGAAATGTTTCTTGAGCATCAAACCATTATATTAGAATGATTTCTGAAGGATCATGTGACACTGAAGACTGGAGTACTGATTATGAAAAATCAGCTTTGCATCACAGGACTACATTTTAAAATATATATTAAAATAGTAAACAGTTAATTCAAATTGTAATAATATTACACAATATTGCTGTTTTTACTGTATTTTTGATCAAATGAATGCAACCTTGGTGAGCAGAAAAGACTTAGTTCAAAAACATTTTAAAAATCTTACCGACACTAAACTTTTGAATGGTAGTATATATTAATATGGATGCCATCATAAAAAAATAATAATAATTCTGTTCATGAGAATAAGCATCCTTGCATCTTAGTGTGCTTATAGGAACAGAAGGAGCAAAAAAAAAGTAATCTGAATATCAAACTGTGACCTGTATGTTAATTCACAGGCTCTGTTGATAGTCTAATGCACGTGACACTTCAGCTGGGAACAGAGCCCTCTAAAATATACAGTGTGAAAGGCTAATGAATAACTTTCCTTAACAAATACAGTCGAAAAGACTAGACGTGCCTTATACATGTGAATGGTATGCGAGTGAACAATTAAATCTACACCAAATAATTTAAAGTAATAAATATTATCCAAAGAATCTTATCAAAGTGGCTGAATAGAACTAAGCACATGAGTGGGCTGGAGACCTAAGAGAAATGGGTAAATAAACTATGAGCTGGAGAGAACCCATAATATCCATACAGCGCTATCACAATTATTAGCCTTCATCAAGGCACTTAACCCCAGGTCACTCACTTTGGATGAAACGAGTTTGCCAAATGACGCAACAAAGTAAGTGTAGTGTAATGAACACTTCAGATGAGCTAGAGGTACAAAACACATCAACAGGAAGTCCAAGAGGTGGATCACATGTGCAGGTCTCATTTCAACAACAACAACAAAAGATTCAATCAATAAATTAATAAATAAATAATTAATAAATCATATTTAGCTAAATATAAGCCTATTTTGAATTACGACATTATTTTCATGACAATTAGGCACATTGCTAAAAGCAAAAACAAACAAACAAACCAAAAACATTGACAACATTAAAACATTAAACGTAAAAAAAAAAAAATGTACCACACTATTTTTTACTGTAACGGTTTTTGACAATGTCAAATGGCATGATATATGTATTAGGGATGTGCGAGACTATTCGACTACTCGATTAAATTATGCTGCTAGTCAACTTCGAAACACTAGTCGTTTACATTTTATTTAGCACTTTTAATGTTTAAGTCTACGTTTAAAATAAATATGTCTAAAATGGGTGTCGTTGCTTAAATGAAGGCGGGTTGGGTGGTTAGACTAGTCGACCAGTCGGTTGCAAAAATTGAGTTTATGAAAATTAGTCATTGAACACATCCATAATATGTATGTGTATGTAAACAAATAGCTATCATTGGATATTTGAGTTATATATTAGTTGTGGTATGGAAGACCTCTTATATAAATCAAACACAAAACATATCTACTTCCTCAAATCTGCATTGGGTTCAGCAGAACGTTATCTATAAGTCACTACTGTATTTGAAAGCGCTACAAAATGACTGTGAGCAGATTTGATCGTGTCTTGTTTGTCAAGTTCAGCCCTTCCATTCTAGCCTTCTGTCCATTAGCAAAACACTGGACAAGATATTGGGTGAAAACAGTTTAAAACTCACACTCCACTCTCTTCTCCAGCATGGCTAGGCGATTTGTCACCTCAGTCTTCAGTTCGTTGATTTTAAACGCCCTTGGGGAGAGCAGCGAGGCAGACCGGTGCAGATGGAGAGAAATATACAAAGATCATTCATCCTTGAAATACCAAAACGATTCAAAATTCAATCAAAGGAAGGTCATTGTGAATTCAACATAAAATATAGAGATGGTGACAATACCTGGAGAACTGCTCTGCCACTTGGGTCAGAACATTCTGGAAAAGCTCCTCTTTATCTGAGAGATGAGAAAACAATTCTATTCATAATCATGGCCAAACACTGATGTATAATGTGTTTCACAGTTTTCTACATCATTATTACATGGATTGGTTGAATTCTAATGTAGAATGCGGTCTGTTAACTTATTTCTTGATAACACACCGCTGCTAAGGATAACACACCGTTGCCATGAAAAACAGAGCGTTGCCATGGACACGGTGTTCTTTAGCGGAAGCAATACAATCGTTTTTAAATCAATAAACTCCTTTTTAAATCAATATTTTGTGTAAAATTATTGATTTATTTAGTAGGTAGCCATGTAATAAGCGGGATAATGTAGAGCGAGGTGTTATATTCGCTATAACAACCGCCTCGCTCAACATTATTCCTTACGTGTTTCCTCATGTCAGCCTTAAAGGGTTAGTTCACCCAAAAATGAAAATTCTGTCAGTAATTGACCCTTCGCAGGAAGCTTGATTGACAGGTGATCTGACCAATCATACTTCCGACAAAGCAGTCCGGAGAGTTAGTAGATTAACGTTGGAGGATTTGAACTTCAAAAGCGGAGTGTACTGACGCCTTTTCGCGGTTAAAACAACATTCCTTCTGATGTTCATTCATGTTTATTTGATGCTATAAATGAACTAGAAGGAAGAGATGATCGGTTCACGAGCAGCTTTAACTGAGGCTCTACAGCGATCTGTCAGACACATTAAAGAGCCACAAAACGGTATTTATTGTTTAAATTTCTTTAAAAAAATGACCAAATTTGAAAGGTAAGACTTTGTTGTCCAAGTGAGCACAGTGGCTCCTTAAGTTTATCAAGCGACGAGAATACTTTTGGTATATCAACTATTGATTTTCTTCAGGGTGGGCCTCTGAGTGAGTTCACTTAGTGTAACAGCGCAGCGCTTCTGGGTTGTACGTCAGAATGTAGGCTCACTATTGGCCGACGGTGGTCATGTGTGATGCGTGTGATGCTGGCCAATAGTGAGCCTTCATTCTAGTGAGACAGCTCTCAGATTTAATCAAAAATTCCTTAATTTGTGTTCGGAAGATGAACGAAAGTCTTACGGGGTTGGAACAACATGAGGGTGAGCAATTACTGACAGAATTTTCATTTTTGTGTGAACTAACCCTTTAATAAAATAAGCAATACATGTACAATGAATGAAGCATCCTGCAACAAACAGTTAAACATCCAAATAGTCCAAATATATATCAGATATTCCTGGCATTCTCTCTTACTCTTGTATCAGAGAAACTGTGACTTCTTACACAAGGCTTGACACTTACAATTATATAGAGTGAGAAAGAATTGATAAACATACACACTTTTAAATGTTTCCGTGTGTGTTTTCCTCACCAATAATATAAGAGTGTGTTCTGATACTGTAGATTTTCACAAAATAGTCGCAAAATATGCATGTAGAAAATGTGCATATGCACAGAATGCATATACTGCAGAAACAGTATCCCGGTACTGTTATTTCAAAACTACCCACAGTATTTGTGCATAACTGATGGGATATTGAAAAACAAAGCCGAGAAACTACATGATGTTGACAATAAATCTACTGAGAAAAAGCCTTGGAATGCAGACGAATCAGAGAATCTGTCCAAAAAAAGGAACTTGTGTATCTGAGTTTGCTTAAAAATCAATAAAAAGTTATAATCACTTCTCTGCTCATGATAACACGGATAGATTGAAAAGACTGCAGTCCACCCCCGCTGCAGGAGTGTTCCCACAATGATAAATGGAGTCGCTCTTGTGCTAACACGCAGCTTTCCACACACTCCATTTATGGAGATTTGAGAACATATGAGTGATCACTCTAGAGCTTTTTCACTCTTCATAATAAAACAAACCCCATTTTCCTATTTCGACCGGTATGTAAACACTATCGGTGCACTGTAAAAAATTATTCCCATGATTTGTTAACACAACAAATTTTCTTTTGTCAAATCAACTTAGATTCACTAAGGTTGTTCAGATAACAAAACATTTTTAGTTTAGGTTGATTAAACTAATGGCTTGACGGCAATGCACTGATATAAAATAAAAACATTAGTTGATTCTACTAATAGAGATAGTTCACAAGACCTCTTAGTCTTAATTTTCCCTGCGCATGCGCCGAACGACCGGGAGTAAACAACACAGAGACGACGACACTTGAATGCGAAGGCGCGATTTTCTTCTCAGCCTCTTCAGAAGCAAGGAAAGACGGTTTATGGTAAGTAATTTTTAAATTCAATGTCTTATAGGCTGTTTTTGTCTAAGGGTAATTAAATTTATTTCCTAGAAAATCAGAAGATGGTTTAAATTAATCTATAAGTAATAATTTCCCCTCAGAAATTCCAGAAGTTTCCATTGAGGTAAAATAGTGTTTCTTATGTCATCTTTAACGTTACAGTTTAGTAAGGCTGTTAGTGAAGCGTTTCAACCTTCAAATAATCCCGATAAATAATAATATTTTAGTCATTTTTCATTTTCCCCGTGATTAAACACGAATGCGTAACGTTATTGCCCGTTTTAAAGTAATAGCAGCTAACGTTAATAATGCATTCAGGTTGAACGGCAATAAGTCGCCTTATAGAGATTGTAACGTTACTGTTATACTTATGCTTCTGAAGCAATAAGTGTTCAAATTAATCTTTTTTTTGTGATATTTCAGACTTGTTAAGCTTATGGACATGTTTGCCACACGACGTAACAGTTAACTTGGATCACACCAGAACGGGAAGACGCCATTTTCTTCACAGCTGGGCTGTTTATGGTAAGTAACGTTCATTTTAAAATTCAATATGTCTCTGTCTCAACTGGTTAAGTCTAAGATTAAATAAGTGATTACCCTTCTAGGCTGTCGAGGTCTGGTATTGTTAAAAAAAAAAAAAATCGCTTCATCTAAATGGCAGACTTTACTAACGTTATACTTGCTATACTTCAGTACAGTATAAGTGCTACAGTTTGTTATCATAGTAATTTTATAGTAAATCCAAAAGCAATGAATGGTAAATGAGCCAAGAGCAGAAATTTCATATAATTGTAAGTGTTTGTTTTCCACCAGGTGGCAGAAATAGTCCATGTTATTTGCATGAATGAAAATGAGTAATGGGGATCTTATTTAAAGTGAATTTTACTCCACAACTGTACAGTTAAATAATATAAGTTAAAGGTGGAATAGGTCATCTGGGAAATGCTAACTTTAGCCTGCTAGCTTTGAAAACATAGATCCCCCCTCCTTGCAAATCATGTCCAAACCCACGCCTACTCCAAAACCATGAACAAAGCAGAAGCGAGTCGAATGGAAGTAAAATAATGGCAAATGTTTTTGAAATAAAAAAGCCTGTTGAATTGCACTACTTGAAAAAAAAATGCATTGCATTAACCATGCTTGCATTTTAATGCATTGCATTTTTATGGGCTGAAATTCAACATGGTTGTATATTTAATTTCAAACACATTTTCATTAATACAAATTAAATAATAATAATCCATATTCACCTTTTATATTTCACTTCCAAAATATTCAAACTGTTTAAAAATACAACCTATAATATTCAACAGGCAATTTTTGGTCCACTTTATTTACAAATTCGCTTCCACAAATTCAGTGGTTCAAATTCGACAGTAAATTCAACATTGACATCCAGGAACTGCAGGAAAAGCAGTAGATTACCGAGCATAATCTCCATCTGCTGTTAATCAACCTCACCAGCAGGGGGCGCAAGCGTGTGTTGTTGACGAAGACCAGAGCAACAGTTAGAGCAAGCCATTCATTCATAAAAACTGATTTATAGAAATGTAAGTGTATTTGTGATTATTATGAGGACTGTTTTTATGTTTAATTCAGTGTCTTCACGGTCCCTGTGTAGCCTATATGCATCTTTCTCTACCGTGAACGAGATTATAATGTTATTCCCCGATGCTGATGTACAGAACGAATGTTACATTTGAGGTAGACATTATTTCTCTTGGTTGTTTAGTTGCCTTAACTTTATATTGTGGCGATGTGTTGCAGGCTACTGGGTTTCCCTCAATAATTCAGGATTGCTGGACATATAAAACGCTTAGCTTAATGGACTAATACAGTGATATAAAAGACCAAACTCGCACTTTATTGAGAAGGCTGTACTATATGGCTACAGGCAAACAGACTCAGAATATGAACTTAACACGCAAAGTTTCACGCTAAGCGTTTCCCAGTGATATACTGGTTATAAGTTGGCTTGACGTTGGACATTCGCGCATTTAGGGACTGTCTCTAAAGTTACGTACGACATTGGTATACACGTTTCTATTTTCAATAGCAAACTTCTATTTATTTGAATAAATATAAATAAATGAAAAAGGTGTACATCATGCTTGACACCTACATGAACACTTTAGAGTTGGTTTATGACTGTAAGTCATTCTCTTCCAATGCTATTGAAGTTAGAAACGTGTATACCGATGTCGTGTAACTTTAGAGACGGCCCCTAAATGCGCGAATGTCCAACGTCAGGCCAACTTTATAACCAGTATATCACTGGGAAACGCTTGGTGTGAAATTTTGTGCATATTCTGACTCTGCTTGCCTGTAGCCAAATAATACAGCCTTCTCAATAAGGTGCGAGTTTGGACTTTTATATCACTGTATTCGTCTACTAAAGGACAATTCCGGCGAAAAAATTAACCTAGGGGTAATTAACACATGGTTACCGAGTCGATCGTTCTCTGGGATGTGTTTTCATGATAATCGAATGTAAAGAGTTTTATCTCTAAAAACAGATTAGCTTATAACGCTAGTATATGGGGCATCGAATATAAGTAAAAAGAAGTCGCTAGTTAATACCACTAACAAGGCTCAAAATAGCCTCACACTAACACGGTAGCACATAATGCTACATGCAAACCGAAGCATTGAGAACTTTGTAAGCGTACAGACAGTTTAATAAGAAGATACTTTATAAAGACAGTATATTACGTGTATACAGGCAGGAGCCATCTTTGGAAAACAGTCTCGACTAGTCAAGCCACGAACGTCGTGCTAGTCGATAGGTTTAAGTCACAGTTCAGCTCACGTAGCACGCCGTTCGTGGCTCAACTGGTCGAGACTGTTTTCCAAAGATGGCTCCTGCCTGTATACGCGACGTGTACTGTCTTTATAAAGTATCTTCTTATTAAACTGTCTGTACACTTACAAAGTTCTAAATGCTTCGGTTTGCATGTAGGGACCCTCATTATGCTACCGTGTTAGTGTGAGGCTATTTTGAGCCGTGTTAGTGGTATTAACTAGCGACTTCTTTTTACTTATATTCGATGCCCCATATACTAGCGTTATAAGCTAATCTGTTTTTAGAGATAAAAACTCTTTACATTCGATTATCATGAAAACGCATCCCAGAGAACCATCGACTCGGTAACCATGTGTTAATTACCACTAGGTTCATTTAGCACCGGAATTGTCCTTTAAGCTAAGCGTTTTATATGTCCAGCAATCCTGAATTATTGAGGGAAACCCAGTAGCCTGCAACACATCGCCGCGATATAAAGTTAAGGCAACTAAACAACCAAGAGAAATATATGTCTACCTCAAATGTAACATTCGTTCTGTACATCAGCATCGGGGAATAACATTATAATCTCGTTCACGGTAGAGAAAGATGCATATAGGCTACACAGGGACCGTGAAGACACTGAATTAAACATAAAAACAGTCCTCATAATAATCACAAATACACTTACATTTCTATAAATCAGTTTTTATGAATGAATGGCTTGCTCTAACTGTTGCTCTGGTCTTCGTCAACAACACACGCTTGCGCCCCCTGCTGGTGAGGTTGATTATAACAGCAGATGGAGATTATGCCCGGTAATCTACTGCTTTTTCCTGCAGTTCCTGGATGTCAATGTTGAATTTACTGTCGAATTTGTGGAAGTGAATTTGTAAAACGAAATAAAATGGACTGAAAATTGCCTGTTGAATATTATAGGTTGTATTTTTAAACAGTTTGAATATTTTGGAGTGAACTATGAAAGGTGAATCTAGATTATTGAATTTTTATTAATGAAAATGTGTTCATTTTCCGATGGAAAATGAAAAGTTGCGATTTTCTAGGCCGTTATGGCTAGGAACTATACTCTTCATTTGCAACTTTTCATTTTCCGTCGGTCTTAGTACACGATGTAACTACAGAAGAGTCAAGGTTTAAAGGGATAGTTCACTTTGAAATAAATTTTTGATGTGTTTTAGCTTACCTCAAGGGCATTTTTATATGTCTTTAAAAATGTCTTTGTTTCCACAGTATTTTCAATTTTGATATTTTTAGGTCAAACCGTTGTTGTCTGACAGTCATATCATGCAGGTCTATGGGGTCCACCTCAAAGAGCATGCACAGAGAAGTCCAAATTAAACATGATTTAATGACTCGTAAATGTAAGTACACATTGATGGCCTAAGACACGAAACGAGCCGTTTGTGTGAGAAAACTAACAGTATTTATATCGTTTTTACCTCTTGTAACACAGCCACGTCCAAAGTGATCTGAGGGCGCGAGTGCATCCTGGTGTGTGACGTGTGGGCAGACTGGTGCATAGATGTTTACACTAGATTCCGCCTTGGCTACGGCAGTTCATTTGAACGAATGTCTTTAATGCGGAATCTAGTGTATATATATCTATGCATCAGTTTGTGTACACGTCACACAGAAGGACGTGACTGTGATTACAAGAGGTAAAAAACTATATAAATACTGTTAGTTTTCTCACACAAACCGCTCGTTTCGTGTCTTAGGCCATCAATGTGTACTTATATTTACGAGTCATTAAATCATGTTTATTTTGGACTTCTCTGTGCATGCTCTTTGAGGTGGACCCCATAGACCTGCATTATATGACTGACAGACAAGAACGGTTTGACCTAAAAATATCAAAATTGAAAATACTGTGGAAACAAAGACACCTATATCTTGGATGCCCTTGAGGTAAGCTAAAACATATCAAAAATTAATTTCAAAGTGAACTATCCCTTTAAATAAGAAAAATATCAAAACTCTTTGGTAATTTTTTTGAGAGAGATGCTAACGGTCTAATCAGAATCAATTATCTATGCTAAGCTATGCTAAAAGTGATAATGCCAGACCTGGAGATCGTCTGAATGGATTCGAAAACGGTTAAAACTGTTTAACTCTAGGGGAGTTGGAAAATGACCCTATTTCAAAAAAAGTGGAGTGTTCCTTTAACACTCATTCATTGTTACCTACAAATGCTTTGTAAATTGTAATTTTGTGATTCATAATAATTTCCTTTTTCTCTTATTAGCCAACTGATGAGGAAGAGGTGGTGAAGGGGATGTTGGACTCTTGGTGGTCACAGAGGAGAACACTGCAAACCTCCTCCCAAAGGAAATAATTGATGTGGCTGTGGTGTTAGAGGAGGACATTGTGCTTGATGGCTTAAAATAATATTAAAAAGGATATTAAAGGAGAATATTTCTCAAACAGCAGTAAAAGGGTTAGTTTACCAAAAAATTAAAATTGTCATTACTCACCCTCATGTCGTTCCAAACCTGAAAGACATTAATTTGTCTTTGGAACACAAATTAAGATATTTTTTATAAAATCTGTCAACTACCACTGTCAAGCCCCAGAAAGGTAATAAAGACATCATTGAAGTAATCCATGTGACTCCAGTGGATTAACCTCAAGTTTATGAAGTGACGCGAGTGCTTTGTTTGCTCAAAAAAAAAAATATATTTACAAAATATTAATCTATCAATCTCCAACGCAACGTTCAAGTTTTTTTTGTGCAAAACAAAGCACTCGCGTCACTTCATAAACTTGAGGTTAATCCACTGGAGTCACATGGATTACTTCAATGATGTCTTTATTACCTTTCTGGGGCTTGAAAGTGGTAGTTGCATAGACTGTCAATGGATTGACAAAAAGCTCTCAGATTTCATTAAAAATATCTTAATTTGTGTTCCAAAAGACAAATGAATGTCTTTCAGGTTTGGAACGACATGAGGGTGAGTAATGACAATTTTAATTTTTGGGTGAAATAGCCCTTTAAAACTAACCCTGCGAAGCAGGTTTCTTCATCTATTCCAGATTTTTAAAGGCTTATACCAATTTATAACATTTTATAATGAAAGCGTTAGTTCACCCAAAAATGAAAATTCTGTCAGTAATTACTCACCATCATGTTGTTCCAACCCCGTAAGACTTTCGTTCATCTTCGGAACACAAATTAAGATATGTTTTGATTAAATCTGAGAGCTGTCTCACTCCTCCATAGGCTTCTTAAGGGATTGAAACTTGCCAGCCCAGAAAGTTATTAAAAACATCATTAAAATAGTCCAAGTGGCTCAACCATATGTTTATCAAGCGACGAGAATACTTTTGTGCGCAAAAATAGGGATGGGCATTTTTGTCATTTTCTCATTTCGATCATCAACAGGTCTCAAAAACGAGTAATTAGGGGGGCGGGGCTTGTGCGGGGGGCATGGTGTGTCCGTCATGAAAATGTTAGGAAATGTTACATGTAAGACTGTTACGATAATTAATGTTGACAAATAAAAATATGACATTAAACATGAAAACATGAACGTATGACTAGAAAAAATAACACTATGATGCATCATTGTTTTCGAAAAAGAAACATCTAAAAGGAATAGCTGCTTGAGGTAAAGCTAAAGAGTAAATGATAGTAAACTGAAGCACGTTCTACGACAACCTATGAGATAATAATCAGATATCCTAGATACAGAACATAAACGTAACATTACAACTTGCATGAACAAAAGGACGCGAGATGCGCATGTTAACTAGTTTTTTACAGTCAGTGGTTTGATAGGGAAATTTTTAGATGCGCTATTCCCTTAACAGCGCGCTGATACACGAGCAACTAAAGCAGAGAATTTTCAACATTCTATCACAATCCTGTTCTCATTATAATGCTGAATATCTTGTGTATGTTTATCAAGCGACGAGAATACTTTTTGTGCGCAAAAAAACAAACAGAACTAATGACTTTATTCCACTATTCATTATATTTTCCGTTGGCCTAAGTGTATTTGCGTAGTATATCTGCGCAGCGCGTCTGTGTTGCACGTCACACCGCGTCACACACATGACCAGCGTCGGCCAATAGTAAGCCTACGTGGTGACGTGCAACACAGACGCCGCTGCGCAGATATACTACGCAAATAGTATATCAAATAGTATATTTGTTAATGCAAGTTGTAATGTTACGTTTATGTTCTGTATCTAGGATATCTGATTATTATCTCATAGGTTGTCGTAGAACGTGCTTCAGTTTACTATCATTTACTCTTTAGCTTTACCTCAAGCAGCTATTCCTTTTAGATGTTTCTTTTTCGAAAACAATGATGCATCATAGTGTTATTTTTTCTAGTCATACGTTCATGTTTTCATGTTTAATGTCATATTTTTATTTGTCAACATTAATTATCGTAACAGTCTTACATGTAACATTTCCTAACATTTTCATGACGGACACACCATGCCCCCCGCACAAGCCCCGCCCCCCTAATTACTCGTTTTTGAGACCTGTTGATGATCGAAATGAGAAAATGACAAAAATGCCCATCCCTATTTTTGCGCACAAAAAGTATTCTCGTCGCTTGATAAACATATGGTTGAGCCACTTGGACTATTTTAATGATGTTTTTAATAACTTTCTGGGCTGGCAAGTTTCAATCCCTTAAGAAGCCTATGGAGGAGTGAGACAGCTCTCAGATTTAATCAAACATATCTTAATTTGTGTTCCGAAGATGAACGAAAGTCTTACGGGGTTGGAACAACATGATGGTGAGTAATTACTGACAGAATTTTCATTTTTGGGTGAACTAACGCTTTCATTATAAAATGTTATAAATTGGTATAAGCCTTTAAAAATCTGGAATAGATGAAGAAACCTGCTTCGCAGGGTTAGTTTTAAAGGGCTATTTCACCCAAAAATTAAAATTGTCATTACTCACCCTCATGTCGTTCCAAACCTGAAAGACATTCATTTGTCTTTGGAACACAAATTAAGATATTTTTAATGAAATCTGAGAGCTTTTTGTCAATCCATTGACAGTCTATGCAACTACCACTTTCAAGCCCCAGAAAGGTAATAAAGACATCATTGAAGTAATCCATGTGACTCCAGTGGATTAACCTCAAGTTTATGAAGTGACGCGAGTGCTTTGTTTGCACAAAAAAAACTTGAACGTGCGTTGGAGATTGATAGATTAATATTTTGTAAATATTTTTTTTTTTTTGAGCAAACAAAGCACTCGCGTCACTTCATAAACTTGAGGTTAATCCACTGGAGTCACATGGATTACTTCAATGATGTCTTTATTACCTTTCTGGGGCTTGACAGTGGTAGTTGCATAGACTGTCAGTGGATTGACAAAAAGCTCTCAGATTTTATTAAAAATATCTTAATTTGTGTTCCAAAGACGAATAAATGTCTTACAGGTTTGGAACAACATGAGGGTGAGTAATGACAATTTTAATTTTTGGGTGAACTAACCCTTTTAATGCTGTTTGAGAAATGCTTTTTAATATTTGTTGAGATTTGTTATGAAATGTGGCCTCACTGGCCTGATATTTTGTGGTTATCTTGTCAACAGTTTTCTTATTTCATTCACTTTATGAGGTTGTACATGTACTTGTTTTGTTTTATTGAACAGACAAAATATTGTTTTGAGCAAAGGATTTTTGAAATTTGAAAAATGAAATTTTCATGTCATGTTCATTAAATGTTTTTTGATTTTATTTATTCTTTTGCACTTAATTCAAGCTGATGTTAATGTCATTACACTGGCATTTGTTTATTCTCACACATGCTTGACATTTATAGCAACAGCTTGTGTCCTGCTGCTTTAATGTGTTTTAATGTTTTTGTTGAAGCAGCAGTTAATTCTATCATACTCATTTATACTAAAATATACTTGTCAGACAATTCAATGAATTCATATTTGTGTGAATGTTATAATAAATGTTAAAGTTATGGTTTATTTGTGCTGTTATTCCAGAATTCGTTTTAACAAAAAAGTATTTGTCATGTTAAGTTGTGTTGAAGTTGATTTAACTCATAATTTTAAGGCAACCGTGTAAACTTTTCAGTTAATTGTTACAACAAACTATATGTAGTTGATTTAACTCATAATTTTAAGGCAACCGTGTAAACTTTTCAGTTAATTGTTACAACAAACTATATGTAGTTAAGATTAAGTTGAGTGAACTTACATTTGTAAGTTAACTTAAATCCTATTGATTGCTTGAATAAGTTGATATAATATGTAATCTTAAGTTATGACAACAAAACAACGTTAAGTTAAAAAATAATCTTTGATTGAAATAACAAAATAATAGTTGAAACAACAAAATCACTTGTTGTAAAAACTCACATTTTTAGTTTCATGAACTCAAAATTTTAAGGCAACCAGGGTAACTTACTTTTTTGAGTCAAACTAACAAATCATTTTTTACAGTGTGAAAGCGCAGTGTTAAACGTGTGATTTATACATACATAAACATTTAGGGTATGTGAAATGACAAAATGCAGAACATCTGACACTTACCTGCAAGTTGTCCGCCAGTTATGGGCACCACTTTGTACGGCGACCTTCAAAAACAACAGGACACAAACGCAGTTACAGACCAGTTGGCGCCACACTAAAACACGTCTCCTCTGCCTAAATGACAGTCAAGTTACTCCTCAGAGAGATGCTGTTTTCTGTAGCATTACTAACCAAGATGTCTACTCTTCTGACAGTCGATTGTGATTGTTGAATGGACACACTTAGACTCTCGGAGAGTGACTTCCCCTTTATCTTTTTCTGGCCGCCATCCATTGTTTGTCTAGCATGTAGGGCAGATCTCCATATAACCAACAGATAAGGCACAGACAGAAGGCTACTTTACTGGGCGTCTCACCTCTGAATGTTTGAACTGCGTCTTTGTGTTTTATGTGTGTCCATTTTTTCCCTGAGTGTGTCTGCAAATTGGTGTAAGATTAGATCATTGGTTTTATATTATAAAATCTCTAACATTTAGTATTTGCTGTTCACAAAAACAGGGACCGCAAGCTAAGATCACTTTTTAGAACTAACATGAAGAAAAAAAGGTCCACATAAAAAAAGTAATAAAATGACATATGGTGGATCATTTGCTATCAAATCGGTCTGAAGAGATTCTGACTTAATGTTGTTTAGGACACACATTTGTGTGTCACTTTTACAGTTAAAAAGCAGTGAATTTTAGTTTATAAATGGGACGGATTGCTAAGTTACCTCTCTGAGTTGTTTGGCATCGTGGGGTCGATGGAGAACCATTGCTCCTGTTGAGTCCAGAAGGGAAATGGTTGTGTTCCTGTCAGAAGCAGACACATTCACTAAATATGGGAGCACTTCAAAAGTGGAAACACTTTAACTGCACACACACACACACAGACACACACACACACACACACACACACACACACACACACACACACACACACACAAACACACACACACACACACACACACGCATCGTACTGTACCTGGAGAGCCCTGTGGCAGTGCAGAATAACTCCTTTATATCACATGGGCTGCAGAAACGGCTGAAAAACCACCTGAGAAACACAAGGCATGTTCAGTGTCTCTAAAGCAAACCTATCTGCTTTGGGCCACTTTTGACTACTTGAAAAATAAAACTTCAAGCTATGTTAAAGATGAAAATATCTGATCATGGGGTTTGAAACACAATTCATATTGAAAATATCATCGATTGATCTTTACTGAAACTGCAATTTGATCGAATGAGAACAAAATTTGGCTGAATTGAGCTGGATCATGACACTAACTTCGACACTTAAAAATCAGCACTGCTATTGAACTGAAATGAATCAACACTGAACTGTCTTTATATTTGATGTATTTAGATCATCAACAGTTATTTTTCTGTTTATTAATGTGAAGCTGCTTGAAACTTCCTCTGTGGTAAAGCACTATATAAAATAAGTTTATCTCCAAAAAGTGACAAATGTCATTATCATCATACTGTACATCTTTGTGTGTGACAGAAAAATGTGGAGCCTTGGACTTGCCAACAACTTACATGTCAAATAAATGACATGGAATTTAAAAATGAATTTATTTCTGAAATAAAATGATCAAACACTAAACAGTTCGGAAGCATCAGACCGTGATGTCAAAATCATAAATTAATTACGGTACATTTCTTATTTTCAAATAGTCCTCTGCTGCCTTGGCAGAAATTTCATTATCATTCCATTTAAACCAAATATAATGTATTCTGCGAATTTTCAAAAATGCATGGCATGATGGTAATGATTAAGGACAGTATTAAGGACAGCAGTTCGTTGTTATAAAAATATTACAAATGGTAGACATAAATGCAAAATTAATTGAAAATATAATTTTTACACGCTTAAGAAGAAGTTCAACGAACAATTTAACCGATTTAGTGAAACTTTAAATTCAGTGTGGGCAGCAAGTTCAAAAATAGCAGAAATCTTTCAAAATAAGGAAAAGTCATTACAGAGATAATAATAATAATAATAGTTTAACGTCCTTTAAAAAAAAAAAAAAACTACAATGATTGCTTTAAAAAAAAAAAAACTTTTTCTTTAAAATCACCCTACATGGCAGAATCAATGTGACTATGATTACCTTCCTGGTTTCTATTTATGACGCTGACCATTACAGATGAGAGTTTATTGACTATTCGAGACTCTGCACAAAGCCAAGGCCAAGTGCATATAAACACCATTTGCATGTAGTGTGAGTCCTGACTCCTGACCCTGAGTCGTCTGAACCACAACACATGCAGCAGACAAGACGGCAAGAACAGGTGACACACACACACAAAAAGACAATGAGGGGGGTGCAGCTGACAGACTGACACACACAAAAAAAGACAATGAGGGGGGTGCAGCTGACAGACTGAATGAAAGAAGAGGAAAAAAGAGAGAGACTATAATAAGACTTAGACCTCGAAAGACAGATAAGAATGAGCAAAAGAGTGGGAGAGAGAGAGAGAAAGGGGGAAATGTTCCCTATAATACAATCGCAGGTTCTGAGTTCAAAGATATGAGAAATACTTATTACAGTTTTTTTCAATTGCTTACACACTAAAATTAGAACTTTCCACAATTAGCAAAACTTTACACTCAAGGAGCAAAACACCGGCCTAGATTTGCACAACTGTAAGCACATTGTCAGCTTCACACTTTTTGCAAAACATTACACACAGTGATTTGCAAAACACTAAACACACTTGTATGCATTTGACACAGAAATTTATCATGATGTCATTTCCTTGCAATTTCAAAGCAAAGGCTTTCAAATGAGCACACCCATGAACCAATTGGTTAAACACAGGCACCAGGTGTGCACACACACTGGTGCTTAATTGTAGACACACCAATCAGGTTAAAGCACTATAAAAAGGCAACAGGTAAGTTCACCTGTCTTCAACAAAAATGGATGGTGTCAGAGGAAGAGGGAGAGTGCGGATGAGAGGGGGAATTCAGAGAGTACCAGGTGGAGAAGAGGCCAAGGAAGAGGCCAAGGAAGAGGGAGAGGGAGAGGGAGAGGGGAGAGGGAGAGGGGGGAGAGGGGGGAGAGGGGAGAGGGAGAGGGAGAGGAAGAGGAAGAGGGAGAGGAAGACCTGGAGGAGGGGTAGGACATGCACAAAGAAGAAGACAACCAAATCTGTGTAATGAAATTCGTGCTACAATTGTGGACCATGTAATAAACCACGACTAAACACTGAGGGAGGCTGGATTGAGAGTACAGCCTAACCTAAGCAGGTACACAGTGGCATCAATAGTTCGGACATTTCGTCAAGAGCACAGGTGAGAAACTTCTCTTCAGTCAACAGAAAATCCATTGCTTACTGCATGTACTATATCAACAGTACTGTATATGTACTCTATATTTTGGTACTGTATATATTCCTGTGTGTATTATTTTACAGTAAGCTGTGTATTTTGTTTGGCCAACATAGGATTGAACGTCGTGAACACCAAGGAGGAAGGGGCCCCATATTCACACAGGAGCAAGAGAGAGAGATCATAAACCTCGTTTTGGCCAATAATGCAATCAGACTTCGAGAAATTCAAGCCCATATTGTCAATGATCACCTAATTTTCAATAATGTCCAACAGGTCTCTCTGTCAACAATAGCCCGTATCCTTAAAAAACACCCAAGTTGTGATGAAACAACTGTATAAAGTGCCATTTGAAAGAAATTCAGACAGGGTGAAAGTCCTGCAGCGTGAATATGTGGTGGTACGTTTTGTTCACTGACTGTAGTATTGTGTACTGCACACATAACCTTTTTACTGTACATGTAATTTTACTGTATAGCAGACCTACAGTATACTGATCTACACAATGTGATCTTTTGCTGTATTTCAGAGAGTTTTGCAAATGGATGCGGAGGAAGTCCCACATGAGTTTATTTACATTGATGAGGCTGGATTTAACCTGACAACAGTACGAAGAAGGGGAAGAAACATCATCGGCCACAGGGCTATTGTCAATGTACCAGGGCAACGTGGGGGTAACATTACCCTTTGTGCTGCCATTACACAGAATGGGGTCCTCCACCGCCATGCCAACTTGGGTCCTTACAACACTGAACTCATTCTTACATTTTTAGACAGATTACACAATATCATCACAGCAGCAAACCAAAGGGACCAGATGCAATACATTGTCATCTGGGACAATGTAGCTTTCTCATCGTTCTGCTCTGGTTCAAAACTGGTTTCAACAACACCCACAATTCACAGTTCAATACCTACCACCATACTCCCCCTTCCTGAACCCCATCGAGGAGTTCTTCTCAACATGGCGGTGGAAGGTTTATGATCTCCGGCCCTATGTCCAGATGCCCCCTCATTCAAGCTATGGAGGAAGCATGTGATCAAATTGAACCAGCATCCATACAAGGGTGGATTCGTCACTCAAAAAGATTCTTCCCACGTTGCCTTGCAAATGAAAATATAGCCTGTGATGTTGACGAAGCCCTGTGGCCAGATCCAGCTAGGCGGAGAGATGTTTTAGTTTTTTTTTTTTAGTTTTTTTTTTCGGTACTGAACTGGATATGTAATTTGTTACAGTATTACTGTAAGCTTAGAGTACAATGGTATGTTCAGATAATAATATATGAAAACTGGAAAATGTTTTATGAATATTTGTTCAGTATTGACTGACTTGAGTACATGAAAATAAATTATTTTCATCAGTCTGCACAATTGGTGTCATGTGGTGTTGGTGAATTTATTTTTTACACTTTGTGTAAATGCTAAAAGTGTTTTAGGTTGAGCACAGGAGTGTTAAACTGATTCAAACAGAGTCAGACCATATGATGGTTGTGTTTATGTTATGACAACAAAATAAGGTTTTATAAGACACTGTATAGTTTTGACAAAAGTGTTTCATTTTGCAAATGATCTGAGGTGTTGTGCTACTTTGGTGTAGTGTTGTGCTAATTGTGTGAAGGGTTTTGAAAAACCGGGCCCTGTTTTCAAATTGTGCTTAAGCAATTGAAAAAAACTGTAGTGTCTAAAAAAGAGCTTCTAATGGAGCACTTCGTCAAAGATGAAGCGAAACCCCACAACTTGGAGAATAGAGACGATAAAATGATGTACCACCAATCACAGAGCAGAAATAAATCTGCCATATTAGCTTAATTTTAGCAGAAGTTTCTAGCATCTTCGAGGGACTGCGTCAGACGTGTGTGTGTGGTGTGTGTGTGTGTGTGTGTGTGTGTGTGTGTGTGTGTGCAGAAGGTGAGAGTGAATAGTGGAGTGGATACACACAGATCTGCTCATTAAAATGTCCTTTTGTTTTTCATTGTGTTCTCGGCTTTTTATATGCTGATTATTTTGTTTTTGTCCCATTGCCAAAGCTGAACAATGGCAGGCAGATGCGCAGTTGCAATAGAACAAAACTAATGTATGCAAAGCACACTAATTTGTTGCAATTAATTACTTGGTCACATCATTTTTTCAAACTTCTATGTACTTCTTTTTTCATTATAATGCAGGGGTGTCCAATTCTGCAGGAGGGCCACTGTCCTGCAGAGTTTACCTCAAACCTTAAATAGATCATACTAGGCATACTAGAAACTTCTAGGCAGGTGTGTTGAGGAAAGTTAGTGGTCTTAGGTAAAAAAGCCAATTCAGGTTGTTCAGGTAGATTGGTGCATTGACATTGCATGACTTATGAACATGTGTTTAAATTGTTGGGAAATATAAAGGCACCAATATGTCATCCTTTAATACCTGAAAAATTGTCTGGCAACCACAGTAATGTTTTCCCCATTAATTTAACAGGATCATTTATAGTGCAATTACACACCGTATATATGACACTTATATAAAGTGTGACCAACAAACAGCAGTCAGATGATAACAACTGACTGTCACTTGGATACCTGTAAATTACCTGATTATATATCAACCATGTCTTATCTATTTAATTAGAAACATTTTGTTGTAGAAACAACAAGGAAATCAGACCAGGTGTTCACTTACAACCTCTTGACAGAATTGAGACAGACTCCAGCAAACGTGATACTTGCGGAGTTTATAACGCGACGAAGCATCACATACAGGGTACTGTGTAAAAACTAATCAAATGTTTTATGAAGGCAAGCAGGAGACATTCAAAAAAAAGAGTGTAACAGTGGAAGAGGAAATGTACGAAGATCAGTGAAAATGATGAGAAATGATTCATATAGACTATATTGCTGCGCCCCAATTCGCATATTCATCCTAAATAGTTTTCAAAATTAGAATTAGTGTGTCCCAAATCGTAGTATGTTGAAATAAGTATTCAAAAGATACCCGGATGGTCTACTTTTTCCCAGTAAAAAGTGTAAAAAACTACAAGTAAAACTGTTAGGCTGAGTAAATGTTTAGATAAAGGGCTTGAGTGATTAATGATCAGTATCTAACCTGACGAAAATATATTTATTCATTGTCATCCACATTATATTTCATCTGAAAAAGCATTGAAGATACGTTTGGTCATTAACTTCTAAAAGCATCGTTATGCAAACTGCGGAGGAGTCTCCGGATGTAAGAACCAGATCAACGTGCTACCTACATTTCTCTCCGAAACGGTAGGAGATTAAATTAATTGAATGTGGAGGATTTTAACTGTGACAAGATGATTGACAGCTGTCCTTTAAAGACGCAATTATGATGATGTAGTACGTCCCAAAGCTTGCCTACTATTCTGGTACACACTCAAAAGTATGTAGCCTACCTTTTCTTCACAAAAACTTTTAGGGCATAGAACAAGTAGGCGCAAAATTGAGAGTAAATGCAAAAACATTAAACCTATTGTAACATCAATAACTCCAAGAATCAGTCTGCACATTTCTGGGTTTTCCATTTTGAAAAGGTGAGTTTTCAAGTAAATTTCTTTAAGATTGTAAACACTCTTTAAGCAAATTTCTTTAAGCGGTAAATTGTACATTGTAATGGGAAAATTTAACATTTTAACATGCACCAAGGCTACAATTTTCTATATATCCTATCATTTAACAAACATGTATTCATTACTTCAATAATCTCATTGTTTCTGCCTTAAATTAATACATTACTAACTGTGTGATTTGTATATGTACATATCTGAAATACATAACTTGCACACAGTCACCACTGATAACAGATCACTCTAAATTGTAATGACATGCATTTTCTGTAAAGCTGCTTTGAAACAATGTGTGTTGTGAAAAGCACTATACAAATAAATGTGAATTTAATTTAATTTAAATGTGCAAGGATGTACTTTCAAATAACAGGATTGACAGCTTCACAGTTCATTTAGCTTCATCAAGGCCATGACACAAAAAGTTGTTCATTAAAAAGAGAATTTAACATTCTTCTGTAGATTTTAATATTTTAAATTTAATTTTCTCTAGTTCTCAATATAAATTTTCAATAATCAGTTATATAAAATCATGGTAACAGGGTTCAATATTATATATATATATATATATATATATATATATATATATATATATATATATATATATATATAAATCTATATATATATATATATTATGTGGTGTGTGTGTGTGTGTGTGTGTGTGTGTGTGTGTGTGTGTGTGTGTGTGTGTGTGTGTGTGTGTGTGGTAGGCCTAGAATAACTGCACAGAATTAGTGTATAATAGTTTAGTGTAATAGTTTATCAAAAGAGAATGGAAAAATCAGTTTTAGAGCAATCATTGTGTTTGAATATCATTCAGTTAGCAAAAAAGAAAAAAGAAAAGAAAAGAGCCATAATAAACATTTAAAATAGCTTTTAACTTTCGAAAAACAGTCCATTCGTTATTCTGTGCAGTCTTTTCCCCAACACAATGCCATGCATGTGGAGAGAGTTGCGCGTCACTCGAGCGTTTACCTTCTGACTCCGTCCATCCACGTCCAGGTATATCACCCGATACGCCGAAGACGCGCTGCCCATCTCGCTCCACTCGCGCCTCCGGACGCGGCCCTGGACTACCGGCTACTGCAGTGCCTCCGTGACCGACCTACGGTAAAGTTATGACTGTTTCTATGGAATGGAAGAGGTTTAATAACGCAGAGACCTGTGTTGCTCATTGCCACTGATCTCTCAACTCATCGCCCCCCCTTCACTCCCACTAGTGCACGCGCAAAAAGAGAAGAAACGCACGCGCTCTCCTTATGATCTCCATAGTAACCGAGCCCTACAAGAACGCGCGAGGATGCATTGTGTGAAACCAAAAGGGTCGCATGCAGCCGTAGCCTATGCCTATTATGACTGAAATATTAAACTCGCATTTTTTATTCCATAAGAATGTCACAATAGCCTATTAGTAGTTCGTTTTCTAATATGAAGTAACCAAAACAATGTTCTTCCGTTCTTTTTCAACAGATAGACTAGAGTACCAAAAGTTGCATATGCTGTGGTCGATTTATTTAAAACAAAACATGTTTTAAAATATTTTAATCAGTTTGTTTTTCTGTGTAGCTACTCATAATAGCTTTCCAACCTGTGAGTCTTCCCTTTATTGTACTTTATTTGTGCTTTAGAAATGTATTATCTAACTACCTTCAATGACATCTTCCAGGAAGTTACATCATATAGTTGTAAAGAATAACAGCACAAAATGAATTCTTAAAGACCCCCTGTGGTGAAAATCAATTTTTAATGTTGTTTATATGTCTATGTGGTATTTTTACAAGACAAACCATGTAGTCAAAAGTAACCACCATTGCTGAGTATTTTCTCCTTAAAACTCCAGTGAACCAAACTGTCTCAAAAACGTATTTCGAAATCGATGTTTCTGACGCACAAACTACCCTTGAGTGAGTGGAGGCGGGGTGAATTAGCATATTCATAGAACCGCGCATACTACTGAGGAAAGGGTGTATTCAAACTATTTTTAAGGCATGACGATTTTTTTAAAGGAAAAAACTTTTAAATATGTAATTTTGGTGATCAAAGATGATAAAATGATTGACTACAGAAGGGCCTTTAACTTCGATAAATTACAATAATTTTTTTTAATTAAGTTTAAAAGGCATAACGGGAATAACCCTAACATAATGTGAGAACTGCTGGTACACGTGATGGCAGAATAAGAATTCATGAAGGTGAGTCTGGGTTGTGGGCGATGAGGCAAAATGAACAGACGGGGGTTCAGCGCTGGAGTCATTCAGGGGAAGCGTGTGATTCCCTGTGGCAAATCAAATGAATCTCTGTTAAACTGTAATGACCCGAGCTCTGAAACACACTCATTATACTCAATTATATTCATGTATGAATTCACCCACCATGGAATACTTATCCTTCGAAACATAGACTGTATTTGTATCGGTTTAGTTGTCATTGACTGACTGCCACCTGTCTGTGTATGTGTGCACTGATGATGTGTCACCTGCACATGGACACTCAAAGCACTCGATGACTCACACTGACATCTTAAGATGAAACCGGTGTCTGTGTGGCTGTATAATATCTTATTATCTACAGCTCGACTGGTCATTTATTAATTTATTCAGTAAAAAGTAGCTTCCACTCTTCTAGTTTTCAACAAGATTTTGGAGTTTTGGGTTTCTGTGGGAATTTTAGCCCATTCATCCAGAGCATTTGTGAGGTCAGCCACTGATGTTGGAGAGAAGGCCTGTCTCACAATCTCCGTTCCCGTTAAACCCAATATGTTGGATGGGGTTGAGGTCAGGTCTCTGTGATGACCAATCAAGTTCTTCCACACAAATCTCATCCAACCATGTCCTTTAGACCGTGGTTTGTGCACTATTCCCCAAACTGGAATAGAAAAGGGCCTTCCACTAACTGTGCCCACAAAGTTGGAAGCATAGCATTGTCCAATAAGTCTTGGTGTGCTGAAGCATTATGATTTCCCTTCACTGGAAGTAAGGGGAATAGCCTGAAAAACAGTCGTATACAACTATCCCCCCTCCACCAAATTTTACAGTAGGCACAATGCAGTCAGACAGGTCATGTTCAACTGGTTTCTGCCAAACCCAGACTCGTCCATCAGACTTCCAAACAGAGAAGCGTGATTCTTCACTCCACAGAACACGTTTCCACTGCTCCTGAGTCCAGTGCTTTAACCAGTCCATCCGACTGCTTGGCATTGTACTTGTGATGTGAGGCGTGCATGCTTCTGCCCGGCCATGGAAACCCACTCCGTGAAGCTCCCGCCGCACAGTTTTTGAGCTGATATTAATGCCAGTGTTTGCAACTCTTCAGCGATGGAATCAGCAGAGCGTAGGCGATTTTTACACCATGCTCCTCAGCACTCGGTGAACCCCTCTGTGACTTTACGTGGTCTTCTGTTTTATGGCTGAGTTGTTCTTAAACGCTTCCACGGTCCAATAATACCACTTCGAGTAGACCGCGTAATATCTAGCTGGGATGACATTTCTGAAATAACTGATTTACTGTAAAGGTGGCATCCTATCAGAGTACCATGCTTGAATTGATTGTGCTCTTCAGAATGATTCATTATTTCACAAATGTTTGTAAATGCAAGTTGTTTAAAATCGCCCCCTATACCTTCATTCACTATTCTCTACATTACTCCGCAAATATAGTCCACTTGAAGGAGTGAATGAAAACGAGTGAGTGAATTCAGACACGGAGTGCGCCGGAAGTTTTTGCTTGCGGTTTAAAATAATCATTTGAAACTTAGCAAACTGGCACCTCCAGTAGTGATGAAAAGATTTATCTTGAACTCAGTCATGGAAACTAGCATATATAAATCTTAATTAAACCACTTAATAATCAATCAAAAATGAATTTATGATTCTGTGTGATACTACGCTGTACCCACATTGGACCAGCGTTTGTAAAATGAATGGATGTTTGGATGATTACACTCCGGATGCAATCTTCTTGGTCAGACGAGGGAATTCATTCGGCACGACTCTCACAGTGCATTATGGTATTCTCTAACAGTTGAGCGTACATCGGTTGTTGCAGTGCATTGTGGGATTGAATGAGTGCACTCGGACAGGTGTGTCCCAATAATTTTTGTCCATATAGTGTGAGTGTATTTTTTTTGCACGGTCACAAAAAAGAGAAAAAAAAAAAAGATTTAATGCCTTGTGTCTGCTTTATTCAAAATGTCCTATGTGTACACACAGCACATAATACAGATAATTCCCAAATCTCTATTTGTTCCACAGGATTCTGTAAAGTAGCTGACAATAACTTAAAAATGAACACTCCAAAACACTCCATATCCCTATACAAAAAAAAAAGCAAATAGAAAAAAGGCACAATGTATTTGATCTCATTACACCAAGGTACTACCCATAAATTATACAGATACATTCAATCACCTAGAGTATGTTGTCCTATAAGGGCAAATGCACACGTGCTAAACGCATGATTACGTAAGAGGTCCAGCTTTACAGCAAAACATCTACATGTGCCTCTAGCTCTGCAGAACGACACAATCCCACAGTAAACCTGAACATTCAAATAGACACTTTAAATATTTATAGCTGCAGAGGCAGGTGCGGGTCCTAAATGCGCACATACAATTACAGTCAAGGAGACTCTTTTGGTTCGCACTGATTTCTATCGTACAGACTGATCTTGATGTGGACATTCTGAGCCTGGCAACAGAAGCGCTTTTAAAAAAATCGAACACTTTATCCTACAGAGAAAACAAATCAAAATGTTGATATATATTGTATTATTCATATAGAACAGCTTGAATTTTGTTTGTATATTAATGTATAGTAACCAGTGGTCAGAGAAAAACTAATTCCTAATCTTCTTTTATAATAACTCAAAACATAGTGATTATTCATTAAGTCACAGGCCAGCAGTGAAAGTGTCTAATACAGGGGTGTCCAAACTCGGTCCTCGAGGACCACTGTCCTGCAGAGTTCAGCTCCGACCCCCAACTAAACACACCTGAACCAGTCAAGTTCTTACTTGGGTTACTAGAAACTTCCAGTCAGGTGTGTTTGAGGCAAGTTAGAGCTAAACTCTGCAGGACAGAAGCAGGATTGGACACCCCTGCTCTAATACCAAAAAAATAAATATATATAAAATAAAATAAAAATTTGTCATAACGCGTGACCAACCAAGTAGATCTCCAATATACGAACACAGGATAAGAACCTTTGACGTCACCACAGTAAGACACAGAAAACTACAGAACCTCTTAAGGGACATGGCGATGAAATGTGTTTTTTTGTTTGTTTTTTTTTAGATGGGAAGAAAAATGATATGTTAATGCTTTTGTGTTCTCTCGCAAATGTTTAGCATTCCCCGAGAAACTTTGCGTTCGTCAACAAAACTTTGCTAGGGAACACACAAGCATTTTTCCCCCCTCCCATCCCACATTTTTTCCCACCACCATGTCATTTCAGTGGATTCGTAGAACAGTTCAAATATATATATAAAAAAAATCTCAATGACTGACAAGATTGGGCTTTGGTTCATAGAAAGGCAGATGAGAAATAATATATTATAGATTTATCATACATATATAGATACATACATCAACTGATAACCAGCTTGCTATCAGCTGTAACGGCCTTGTTTATTAAACACAAGCAGAACAAATTTCGGTGTAAATATTTCTTAAACCATTCTTACATAAATTGCTGTGTTCAACTCATGCAAGAATGGATTTATGAACTGTTTACAGGGACATTTGTCCTGCGTGTTTAATGAAGGCACTGTGTGCCCGGCAGGGTCTAGAAGTAGAAATTTTACTGCATTTATCTAAAAAAATCCCCTTGTTAGCAACAAAGGGAGGCTACTTTTGGTTGTGCAACTGTGCATTATTTAACTGGAGGGATATTTAGGCTTGATCTCACATTGAGTCATGTTCATTTGTTTGGGCACAAAAGCAATTAGAGCTGCAAGGTCCAGACTGCATGTCCATGATGATCTCGAGGGAAAAATTTTCTGTAAGAAGATATTTCCTCAAAGTTGCTATGCCGTCACCCTAAATCAATGAGTTTTTTTATCTGAAAAAGGGTATAAAACGTCTCTTTGTATAGTCCACCGGGACTGAGGTTTCAGTCAAGTTTTGGTCCAGGGTAGGAAGTGGTCAAATAACAAGTGGTGAGAGATGAACATTTGTATCCAATGCTGCCCTTCACCGTTCTCTCGCTCAGATAGTGCAAAGTACTCAATGTTCCTTCATTCTAAAATACACAAAGGGGAAAACAAGACTGTTATAATCAAAGATAGGAAGTCCTTTGACTGTTTTGGTCATTGATTTGCAACTGTAATAAAGTACAAGCTCAAAACAGCACTCCACTCGACAGCGACTCCTGGCCGGCTCCTATGAGAGCGAAGCTCCTTCATCACGAGTCTCAGCAAAAGCTGAAGAACATACAAACACAATTAGCGTTGTCAAAAGTGCAAGACGGTACCAAGTTGATATGAAAATACACCAATAGTATAGTTAGGTAGCAAGTACTGGGCCAATCAGGTACCCGCTAAAAGGCGCTGCTTAAAATGCTCGTATCTGTATTTGTGTAAGAGCGTCAAAGGTTTCTATTTACTACGGTATGCGTTTTTGCAGCGTTGAGCATTGTAGCCAATTACAGACATGTTTGTTGTGCAAGTGAATGCAATGGCCAATCAGAGGCGTTTAAGTGAGTACGAATCTTCTCAATACGCCAGAGTTTGTTCAGCGTGAGCTCACAAATCATTTAGTAATTTAGCTGATTTTCATGTTATTACTAACTTTTGTTTGTTTAACTAAACAATATTTGAAGGCTACATACTAATATTTGTATTTTGTAATAATTGTATTTATTTTTTGGATGTCATCACTATGTGAATTCTTCGATTAATGCATCACTTGTCTTAACCCGTAAATGTTTTTATTTCATCAGAATGGTAACGAAACTTGATAAAGGTTATGGCTATTGCTATGTGAAAAAAAGAAAAAAATCATGGACATGATTCGAAAGGTTAAATGGTCCTGAAAAAAAATAGTCACTTGTACTCTTCGCAGTCAAAATGTATATATGTACATCTCCAAATAAAAATGTTGGAGATGAATGGGAAACTCATTTTATCTAGTGAAAACGTTTGGGTTCTTATTATTTCTGGCTAGTAAAGATTTATGGCTTTGATTTTCTCTGTTTTGAAAAAATATTTTTCATATATTTTTTTAAGTTCACTTTTTAAAAAATGTTTCACTTCAGCAATACTAATATGCCAAGTGCCTTCATTAAAAAGAGACTGGACTTAAAACTGTCATAAATCTTGAATGCTTTAAAGAAAAGACTTCAAAGAGTAGGACATTTAATTTTCAGGTCTATACTCAAAGTAAATAAATGGATTATAACAACTGCATAAATATAAGTTAGTACAATAAAATCCCCCTAAGAATACAAAATATTAAATAAAAACCATTATCAACTAAAATATGGTACATTCCATTTAATTGAAAAAAAAAAAGGTAACATTTTGACTGCCACGTGAAGAGCACCAGAGGGTTAAATGTACAAGGTGTTATCGGACTGTATGTCAAGTATTGAATGAGTGAAATGAACTGCCAAGTGTACACTGCAAAACTTAACAGGGATAAATGAAGTTTATATTCAACTAGGTTCATGGTGCCATACAACAACGCATCTGCCAATCAAATAACCGGGGGAAATAACCATAGGGAAGTGGTTTTCAAACTTTTTTTAAGAGAAGACCTTTTTCCTTTTTAAATTGACAACCATTACATGCAATCAAGTCAAGCTATAAAAAAATACTGTTAAAAAAAAAAAAAAGACCTGTGCACTAGGGGGCCTCAGCAATCATAAAATTATTAGAATTTAGTTAGACCTTAAATCTTAATTAAACAGCTAAAAATAAAGATGCACAAAATTAAACTGACATTATATTTTTGAGTTTGTTTATGTATTTGATTGACAACAGGAGCACCAGATGTACATATCAGCTTAGATAGGAGGGCCTTTGAATATTGTCTTGGACAAAGAGGAGCCTTGGATTAAAAAAACCCTAGTGGGTCTCGGCTCCTCTGGCTGAGAACCACTGTCTCGAAGTCTTCTGAATCAATATAATAACTTTGTGTGAGAAACCGACCAAAATACAAGTCATTTGAACATGCAGGATGGAGAAAAATATTTGGGAACAGAAGTGAGAAAACTTGTGTAAAACAACTTAAATTTTGGCGTGTTCCTCACATTGTGTGGCTCCTTGAAATGTACATGTGGCATACAAACTACTTTTAAGCTGTTTTTCAATTATTTTAAGAGCTTGACAGACATGGACTCTATAAACAGTAGTTTCATAAAGGTTCATTAAAATGTTGCTTAAAAAAACAAAACAATGAAAGAGCTTTAAAAAAATCAGGCAAATTAAGTACGCTTTTATTTAGACTCACCAATAGTGCAAAAAAGTCTGCGGTCATGAGCATGTAGAAGACCCGATCCCAGCCTTTTGCCGACAACAGCCCTGCCAGCAACGGACCCACAGCAGCGCCTGCAGAAGACGAAAGGCACAAGAGTGACCTCTCTCTTCTCTACATGGGACAGCTTCAACCAAAAAACATGAATATGAACTGAGTGTTATTAGGGTCTTACCGACAGATCCAGTGCCGTCTATAATAGCTGTAACTGTAGAGAGAGCCCTGGCATTGCCCTTCAGACTCTTGTGTGTGCCCTATAGAATTAAATCAAATAATCCATCAGAGAGAAACCGCATCTGACACATGAATAAGCACAATATTATGCAAGTGCATTTCCTAACTATACACACACTCACCAAGTCGGCAGAGACGGCTGTTGTGATGAGAGAGTACGGCCCGTTGACTAAACCACCACACACCAGCAGCATACCTGCCATATCAAATAACATACACACATCAGAGCACTAAACCATGCAATGACACACCAGAATATAACTATGCTTTCAGAAAAGTAACAGGGTTGATGGTTTTAAGACTTCGGTACATAAGTGTTCTGCTCAAGGTCATGAAACAAGCTGCTTGTTTGAAAGAGACTTTAATGCTGATTTTCGAAAAAAAAAAAAAAAAAATCACTTCAATTATCAATCTATTTTTTTAAATGTTATTATAAACAAAGAAATAATACAAATAGGAGTAAAACAAATTTTGTTGTTATTGCTGGCATGATTTAGCATGCTAAATTTTGCTAGCATGATCCTAACATTCTTTAGCACATTTCCTTGAATGATCCTGGCATGTCTTCACATGTTGCTAGCATGTTTTAAAGCATTACTAGCATGATCCTATCATTTTAAAACACATGGCTAGCATGTTTGAGCACATATTCCTAGGATAGTTGTTAAGCTTTTAGACAGCTTAAATATGAGTTATTGTATGAAAGTTTTGACACCCTCAATGAAAGTCTATGATAATTTGGGAATGTTCAGAAGTCCAATACGGGAATTCTCAAAGTTGGGTCGGTTAGTGGGAACGTTTTGGTGGTTGTAGCTTTAAAGCTCTTAGGAGGAGATACCGTTTAAAAATTTGTATCAGAAGAAGAAGCAGCTTAAATAGAGTAAAATTATATCATAATATTACCGTTTTTATTGTGTTTTGAATCAATAAGAGACCTCTTTCTAAAACTTAAATAAAAATCCAAAAAAAACACAAAAAAAACATTTGAATAGTGTCAGTGTGTCTATATATACACATTTATCGAAATGTTCAATATTTACTACTTCGTATGATATAATAACACATAACAAAGCTGGTATCAGCTATCATCTGTTAATCTCATTAATTCTCTCATTTGAATCAAAGCAACAGGTCAAAAACCGCTCTTATGTAACTTTGAAGAATACAATGTCTTACCAATAGTGGGACCCAAGCCAAACTGACTGATCATAGAGAAGGCCGTAGAGCTATATAAAAAAAGAAAACACACACACGCAAACCACTGTCAATGGTGAGAGAAATGTGATGCAACAAAGGGCCTTTAAATGCACAAGCGTATTTGATCAACAGAATGACTTACTGTGGGCGCTGCCAGCAGAAGCATCACAGCACAAGTGGTGGCCCTCTTTTCCATCTTATCAGAGATCACTCCAGCCAAGATCCCTCCTACACACACACACACACACACATAAACATTTAGATACAGAACGTGTTTTTGCATTCCCCTGCGCTGCTTCATTTGCATGGTTAGCAGTGGGCAGAACTGTTTGCCATCATTCAAATAAAATAAATACAAAGCTGGACGTGTCCCAAACAAGTTAAGATGAGGAAGACCTTGTTTTGTCTGTTAAGACACATCACAATTTGTTTGTACAATTTGCACAAACACAAATGCTCACAGATGTGTTTAATGTGTATCTCAGCTACTAATGCCCACTCCAATTACTAAAACATACAACATAAAAAAAAAGACAAAAACTCTACATACCAACAATGCCACCCACATCAAATAGAGTTGAAAGGTCTCCGGCTTTCTTGGCATCTAGGTGAGCTGAAAAACAGGAAGTACATTGTAGTCGTGTGTGCCATATAATGTGCTGCAGGGATGATGTATTGTAGCACTGACAATTCCATCATCCAGTTGTCAATGGGTTATTTGAATGGGTTTTTTGGTAAAATGCCTGAAATAAGGTCTGCAATGAACACAAGGTCTTTTACGGTTATTGACAAGTGGCTAAATGGAACCACAGAGGTTTTCGGGAACATTGAACATCATCACACCGAACAGCTAAACATCTATTGACTAGTCCACTTTCACAGCCTCGTTGTGTATATAACCGCTCTCTTGCTGACCATTCTAACTCGAACTTTCAGGGAAAATGTGTTTTTAAATAAAGACTGAAAGAGTGGTCGGAAACTTTAATGTAGTTCGTTTATAGCCTATGTTTAGTTTAGTTTTTAGCTGCCGGTTGTATTTGGGTATCAAAATTCATAAAACCTTGTGAAAATATCATGTTGAACAAAACTTTTGTTGGTCACAGGTCTTATAATCTGCAATTTTGTCGAGGGTGATGCTAACTTGCAGATTGACCTACACAAATACGTCATCACTACAGCAGTCTATTAACCACCATCCCCAAATGTGCAAACACACACACAACACAGAAACCTCTACATCAAGAGAACCACAGAAGAATGAAAATGACTGAGAAACGCTGATGTGACGTCATCAGTGAGAGATACCTGCTTTAGTGATGTAGAGGGGCAGCCAGAAGAGGAACGTATAACTGACCAACTTGGCAAACAGCAGACAAAGAGAGAACTCCACCACTCCCTGCAAACACACAGCGGGAGAGACGTCAGTGACGCGGTGACACACGCTGGCTGGTGATGGACAGGCGGACGGGCAGCACTCACAGGAATGCGTAAAGCTCCCATGAAGCTGATGGGTGACGGTTCTGCCTCACTCTTCACCACCACCACCTGCTGCACGGGAACACACACGCCCAATGCTCTCCTGGCCCAGCAGAAGCTCTGTGTCCCAGCTCTATAAAGCAGGAGGATCGGACAGTGAAAAAGAGATGCTTCTAAAGGAGTGACACAGAAGAATACACAGAGACCGTGAGGTGGACTAACCTGTGCTTTAGCTCCTGGCTTGCACTGCAAGTAAAGGTCTTTGTGTCCATTAACACCATTCCAGCTTTTATGAAGCTTCTGAGAAAAAATTATAAGAGACATTTACAAAGAGAACAAATAAAGACAACAAAGGGAATACTTAAGACTAGGTGTATTCTAATATATTTATTATTTTGTTAATATAATAACACAAGACACATGGGTTGTGACATGTAATTTTGCCATCCATAATACCAAAAACTAAATCTATCTAAATACTGAGACATTTCTCAGAATATCTTCTATTTTTCACAGAAGAAAGAAAGTCATACAGGTTTGAAACGACATGAGGGAGAGTAAATTATGACAGAATTATTTTGAATTTGGGGGTGAACTATCCATTTAATTGAGTTTTTATTAATATGGACATTTAATAAAAAAAAGAAAAAGAAATTATACTCTAAATAAGAAACTACAACTGCAAGTAGATGGAAGTAAGGTCTCAATGTGAGCAGTGGCGTATCCAGGACATTTTTACTGGGTGGCCAAGATGGGACACAAAGCTAGTGTGGGGTGGCCATATCTACTATAAAGTAATGTTATGTAAACCTTCAAACTCGCATGAACAATAGAGGATTCTAATAATAGTAACAAAGTGCAATAGAGGTAGCTAGTTCTTGCTTTTGCTCATTCTCCTGCTACAAAATGCTTTCACATAGGCCATAAGTCAAGACTTTAAGTCCAATGATGCCAACTGGTGGAATGGTACACAGAAGTCACGGTTCGGTTCAGACATCACGGTTCGGTACGAATTCGGTACAATGGAGGGAAAAGCAAAAAAAAAATGCTGAAGGCGTTTTTATTTTATTGTGCATGTCTCAGTCTGTACCACCTAGTGTCATACAGTCTCTCCCCTGATCTAACTGCAACAACCTGCCCTGAAGTGTGTAAAGTAAGATGTAAACAGTAAACAATAAGTACCCCACATAATCTCCAGACTCCATCTGTAACTTGTAAACAAAATAAGACAATCCATAAAACTGAAAATACAGCATCTAATTTGTATGTGCTGATTGCCTAATCCTAACCCCACCCCTAATCCTTGCGTCTAAATTAGTTGCTCACATTAACAAAATGAGCCTGCAATAGCAGACATAAACCCTTTAAATAAAAATAAATGGCCATGTTTTATAAAAAGGTTCACAAAACTAAATAAAAATGTTTAGAAAATATGTAACGTCAATTTAGTTGTAGGTTACGTTCTCATATAATTTTTTTCTCTCTGTCACGGAATAATCTGGTTTACTGCTTTACACGATTCTTTTGTAGTGTGCTCTACTAAACTAAAGTGTTGTACTTAAATAAACATTCACGAATGTACCTTACTACTTACTTCTCGCCGCGGATTCCTGATGGTTTAGAGGACAATTACACCGAGTCACACCCTGTCGTTTCAAAGAATAGTATCCTACACCGGCGAGCGCGAAGAAATGCCTCGTCCATTTGGAGAGGCGCGCGCGCAGTCATCGGAGGCTCGCGCTGCGGAGGCAGGCGAAAGTAAACAAACCTAGCTAAGGCGGGGCTACAGGTGTCCACAAATAACCCGCGTATCTAACAGTAGTTCCGCAGCATTACATTCATTAATTTGCACGCAAGTTTTATTTATTTTTAATCAGTTTAATCAGTTGATCAGCTGTCATCATTGACAGAATCTCTTGTTTCTTGTGTTGACGAATATTCAACTGATTTGTCAGTTAGTAAATAGTTAGCCTATTGATGAAGCTAATCTAATTAGTTATTGATTACCTAATGAGGAACTATCTCTTAAATTTGCTATTACTTACTGATTGTTTCTATATCAGTTAATAGTATTACTGAAGTGTAATGTTCTCATTAGTCCTGCAGTTACTTGCTAATGACGGACATTTATTCTGAAGTGTTACCGATTGAAATGAGTACTAATATAGAATTTACTCTTACTTTTTTTAATTCTTGCCTGAACTTATTAAATGTAGAAATTACATTTGTTTTTTCTGTCTTCCTCACAGAATCATTCTTATCAGTGTATATATAACGGAATACCGAATCCTACTCCCATCCTCAGTCCATTAACACAGTAAACACATCAATGAAGTAAACAACGTCCACAGCAGTGGACTTTTCATTTTATTTTATTTTAACTGTAAAAAAGAAAAAAAAGAAAAAAGAATAAGCAACATTATGCATTTTAACAGTGGTGATGTTGTATATTGTTTAGGGTCATTGCCACCACGAGACAATTGTCATTGCAAATTGAACATGAAGCTCGACTTGAATTGCCTTCTTTTGACTGAAAGTACTGCCGAACACTTTTTCTGCTCATGAGTTCCATTTTCACTTTCTCACAGCCTACGTCATTCGAACGGTTCACCTAACGAGTGGAAATAAGGTGTGGCCCCTTTAAGAGCTGCGCGCTCCCTGTTGAACTGACTGCAGTCTGTATTGTATGCGCCTCGATACCCCATGCGGGTTATTTCAGTTTGATGCTAATTTTTATCTTATTTTAATGCTGTGGATGGTAGAACGTGTGACAGACAGTTACATTAGTTCGATTGGGTAATAAAGTGCGAGTTGTGAGATGCCAATCGCGTCTGTCTGGCCTCTGCAATAACTAGCTGTGAGCTACCGGGGTATCCCTATTTTCTTCCTGACACAACGCGTTACGTAAACACCTTCCAATCAACGGTGGCGTGACGTCGACCATCGTAGCGCGCGTATTATATTGCAAGAATTCGGTTTGGTGGAAAAAAAATCTAAGGTTCGGCAGAAACCGAACCCCTTTAAAAACCCCAATATTCGGCCGAATCCGAAACCGAATCCTGGATTCGGTGCATCCCTTTGAAACAAAATTGAAGACAACATGTTTGCAATTAACATAGGCCTATAAATCATGAATATTATATAAGTACCAAATTCTCAATCAGCAAAGTCACTATAGAGAGCCTAAGTCCCTCCCCTTCCGGTTGACCATCATGGGACCTTATTTCGGAAAAATATTGTATGGTAGTCAATGGCGAGAGACAACAAATATTTTGATCTCGTTTGAATTGTGCCCTGAATTACACATATGATGTTTGTCAATTTATAAGATACATTTTAAAGTCAAGAAAGTCGCAGTTTGATGTAAAACTGTGGAGGTATAAGACTGTGAAAATACGTAATTACAAAGACTACAAACCGAAAAGGCGCACATGTGACGTCATACCTTTTCTCTCAATGAATAATGCTAACTTTACTGAAGCTAACTTTACTGAAGCTGACGTCTGTCATTTTTCTATAGTCTTACGTTATAATCGTAACGTTACGCCGTCATGCCGGAGTGTGTTGTACCAGACTGCACACACACGAGCAACGGTGACGTATAGTGCTAGACGAGAGATGTAGTTCATTGAGCGATTTTCACATAAAACTACATGTTACTCTTCTGTTTTATGACAAACTACGACTTTCTTGACTTTCATAATTATCTTTTAAATTGACAAACATCATATGTGTAATTCAGGGCACAGTTCAGACGGAATAAAAAGATAAGTTGTCTCTCGCCATTGACTACCATACATATTTTTTTCCGAAATAAGGTCCCATGAGCCGGAAGCGGAGGGGCGGGACTTAGGCTCTCTATAGAGAATGGGCAACTACGTCACGACGCAAAGCATTCTGGGTAGCGGCGGCCATCTTTTAGGTCACGGCTGTTGTAACTCTAGGGCATTGCACACTGAGTCCGAAATGTTCGTATGCGTTTTTTCGTATTCGTGATTCGGTGGCTCTGAATTGTCAAAGCACCATCTAAACACCATTTAAACTGCTTGTTACGGATGCGAAAAACGCAGAAAATCGAACCCGTTTCGATGTTTTTTATGACGGACGAAAGTTTCGGAGGCAGTGTGCAAGCGTGATTGAATGGTTCTTTGACAATTCAAAGCCACCGAATCACGAATGCGAAAAAAACGCATATGAACATTTGGCACAATAAATAACAACAATAAATAATAGTGAGCAGGCAGCTGGTGGCGGTAATTCTTTGTTTGCCAAACGAGGTTGTGTAGAGAAGAAGAAAAAGGTAAACAAACACACATGGACCGTGCGAAGATAAAGCTCAAGGTTATCTACCAAGCGCTACTTGGACAAAATAAAGGCAATTAACGGGCTCGATCCGTACGAACACAAAGAGTGGTTGACTGACCTGAACAAGCTACCGCAAACAACATTTCCTGACGTGTTTTCTTACCTTGTTTGTGGTGTGAGCGCATACACATTTGAGCAGTTCCGAAATTATAAATCTCTATAATTACTAATTTACTTACCATATTTACCTCAGCATTGCACTAAGTTCAAGTTGTTATTTATTGTACTTGTTATATTTACACTACATTGTTACTGTGCAGGTCCTGTTATAATTACTCATTTACTTACCATATTTACTTCAGCATTGCACTAAGTTCATGTTATGTGACACAAATAAAAAGATTTAGAATTGACAGTTTTCCATCATTTATTCCATCATTTATAATAATAATACATTTTATTTGTGATACATTTTGTAATACATTTTATTTAAAGACACCTTACAGATCAAAACAGTTAAAATACATTTCAAGGAGGCAATGCAATAA
Organism: Phoxinus dragarum; assembly: GCA_033366665.1. NCBI lineage: Eukaryota > Metazoa > Chordata > Actinopteri > Cypriniformes > Leuciscidae > Phoxinus > Phoxinus dragarum. Next base: position 50,771 of record JARPMJ010003917.1, read on the forward strand.
AAAAATAAAAAAACAAGACAATGTAAAGAATAAAAAAGAAAAAAAGAGAAAAAAAGAAGCAGTTAAACATGAAGCCATTTGAAGGTAAAGTTAGGTTATTAACACATAGTATGTAACATGCAGTTCATAAGGTTTATGGCATGTTTTATGATTACTTGCTGTAATGGCATTTTTAATCTTTCCTAATGATTTAAACAGATTAATGCTGTATGTTCTTCTGTCTGTATTCTGAGTTTCCTGATGTAACGTTGGTACAGCTGGATGGGGGTGTGAGCCCGAGAATGATCTGTGTTTCATGCTGGGGGAAGCTGTTCCTGCTTGTATAAACGGTGGGGGTGATGGTTTCCCCTTGCATTATAAAGTAGCAGGCCAAGCTCTCTTGAGGGGAAGTGCCAGTATCTGTCTGTCTCTGACTCTGGCCTGCAGCCTGGCTGCAAGGCTGGGGTCAGAGAACCATTTTCTTGCATGAATAAATTACTTTTCTTTTTAAATACAATTTGGATCTTGACGTCTCTTTGCCTGGGAATGCTGAGTTTAGTAATTGTTTTTGCCACAACAATTTGGTGTCAGAAGTGAGGATTCCGTGAGGAAAATTCTTCTCCTGGTCCTGAGACGGATTTGACGGAGTGAATCGCCCCAGTACCAGGTACTGGTCTCATACCTCGACGGTTTGAGAAATAGAGCTCAACAGGTTACGAGAGAGAGAGACAACTCCTGATTTCAGGGCCAGAGAAGAATCCTCACCGGGATCAGAAAGAATCCGTGGCAGTGCATCTCAGCTCAGGTAAAAAAAGACAGCCAAATTATTATTTTTCTTCTCTTTTGTTGGGTGTAGATTGATATAGGCTAACTGTGAGTGAACCATATTGGCTGAGACTGTTTCTTTGGTTGCGAGTAGAGTTTTTAAGCGGGAAATTGACCTGAGGAAGTCAGGTCAATTTTTCTGAAAACTAGCTCGTAGGTGGACGGAAGAGCCACACCGTGGACGGAAGAGCCACCGCTGATTAAGTAAGTGAACGGAAGAGTCACAACTGAATACAGAGCATATTTGCTAAAACCTGTCTGATTTTGGGTTAAGAAGTCAGATCTGTTCGAAGACGTTTGAACAGATTAATAAGACGCGCGTCGAAAATAAAAATCCAAGAGAGGAGATTCAGCCAAAAATGGGATCATCTAACAGTAAGCTAGATCATTTTTACACACCAGTTTTTGTTAAAAAGAAGAAATTATGGCCAGAAAATGTATGCAAGAAATTGGGAGAACGGATAATTGTAACAAAAGGGTTTTTGTGATCGTGTTCAGCATGTGTAAAACTGTGAACAGACAGAATTGTTGAACTGAAGAAGCAGGTAGAATAAAAGAAGAATTGTTGAATTGAAGAAAAAGAGAACAGATGTAGAAAGAAACTGAAATGTAGGGAAAGATAGAAAGAAAATAGAATGTTGTTGAGAGTTGTTGAACTGAATTGTTGGATTGCAGAAAAAGAACAGATGTAAGAAGGAAACTGAAATGTAGGGAAAGATTGAAGATAGAATGAACATGGAATGTAGGGAAAGATTGAATTCATGGAACAATTTATGAAAGCCTGTTAAGTCAAATTAAGTTGAAATGGTATGAAAAGTGAGTTTTAGATAAAAATAAGGCATTGAGTATGATTAACAGGGATTAACATGAGGAATTAAGCAGAAGGGGCAACATTCTGTCAGTGTTAATTATGATGTGAATGTGCATTATTGTATTAATGTTAGGAAAACAAGGATATTGAAGAATAGATCTCCATATGTTTATAACAGAGTTTATAAAAGATTTGATTGTGCAGGCTGCTATGAGAGATGTCTGTGTAATTTAGGGACTGAGATATGAATGATATTGTGATTTCTGTGAAACAGTCCTGATAAAATAGTAGTGAGACAGAAGAGAGCAAATGCTGTAAACAGCTGAAGCTAACTGATTTGCAAATGATGCTTTTGTAAAAGTTTGATTCTGATTGTAAATAAACAATAAAAATAGACTGGTTCCAAACAAAGAAATGCCAAAATGATACAAATTTGAAGAAAGCTTCTGTGTTAACATGGATTAGAAAAGAAAAAAAAAATAGAGTAATGTTACTATGATTTGGCATTTGGCTATTATAATTCAATTTGCAACTGAGATTGCATTAGTAGCTCTGTTTTGCATTAGTGAATGGGGGATGCTTTTGAAAGCAGATAGTAAACAGAACAGTGTGACACAGACAAAGTGAAACAAATAGTTCGAAAGAGCCTTTTGAACTCTTTAGTATGGTTAACTTGTAAAGAAAAGACCATTGTCCTTAGGAAGACAGATGGGTTATTTAGCCTTTGAACTTTTAGTGTAGGTAATTATCTTCAGGAAAGATAGAGATCATTTACCCACAAACAAAGAATTTTCGAGTGAGGACAGTAAAACCCCCGAGAGGAAGGGGGAATTTAGAAAACTCAGGGGAATTTAGAATTGTATTCTATTTTATTCCAGTTAGATCTAGTTTACGGGAACTGAGATTGTAAAAGAATAACAGAGAATGCTATTTTGATTGAATTTGCAACTGAGAGATTGTATTGTTGTTTGCTTTCCTGAATGGGACAGAACTGCAAATGGGGTGAATTCGGAGGCTGGCCGTGTTTTATTGTGGTCAGCAGTAGGTTACATCTAAATGATATGAGAGTGACGTGTATTAATGTAGTGTTAATGAAACGAAAAAACTTTTCTTAACTTCTTCAGACATTGTGTGGTGTTAAGCATGTTTATCTTCTGGAATGTATGCCTGTTTTCTTAAGGCTCGCTTATAGCAAAAACACATGCTACTGGGGAACTTTTAACACCTTAAGCCACGGGAAACTTTTCAGTCAGGAAGGCACGGAAGGTCATTTAACCATAAATGAAGACCCCTAGATGTGAAAGACAATTTGGCCTAGGAGGGTTAGATAGGGCAATCTATTACAGCTAGAGATGGTCGTATTAGAATAAACAGAAAATTACAGAGAGAAGATCTGATGAAGGCTATAAAATGATTGTTTTTTAATGAAACGCTTAAAAAAGGTTCTAGATGATCGTAATTGCAGATTGATAAACTCATAGAAGAGAAAATATGGAAGTAAGATATTAAAACTATGGTAATTTGAGAACATGACAACTAAAATTTAGATGAAATTTGAAATGTTATTGAGACTCAATAATAATAATTTGTTCTCTAAAGAATCAAATAAGCTAAGCAAAAGCTGATGTGTTGATTTTAAAAGATAAGCTTGTGATTTCGCTGAAACAGTTTCAGTACAACAGACACTCATTCTGAATAGGAATTTATAATGTCTAAATTCCCTATATGGCCAAAAGAAACTATAAAATTATGCTTGAATTGAAAATGTATTTAATTTATGGAAAAGATAACTCAAGCTAGGCTAGTGTTAAAATATGATAGATGAAGTTAGAAGTTAGTTCATGAAAGTGCAAAATATTAGTCAGGAATGGCTCAAAAGTCTCTTCTCATTCAAAATGTCAGCTAAAAGCTGTTATCTGAGCATGTGTTGTAAATGTTAATGAGATATTTATAGTAAAGCACAGTGTTTCAGTTGAAAATAATAGGCACAGAGATATTTAAAGAAATAATGTTACAGGATCTTATAAATTTAGAGGACAATTTGTAAATGTTTTAGAAGTAAAACTGAATGACTTTAAAGAAGTCTTTAAAATAATACTGTTTTGATTTGTTTATTTTAGAACCAGTGACTTCTTTGTCTGATTTTAGTTGCCTTAAGGGCAAGGAATTTAGACTAATGAAGGCCATTGGACATGACAAAGGGCCATTAGTACATGATGGTGGCTAAAAATGGAGACATATTTTGTAGATTCAAGGACATATCTGAGTAACGAAGGAACTAATACATAAAATAAGTTATTGTAATGAATTTATTGTTACATTTTGTCTAAATTACAGTCTTAGAAGGCTGTTGAAAAGAGCATTTGTTTAGAGAAAGAGAGAGAGAGACTGCTTGAGGAAGGAATTATATTTTGTCTTTCTGTATTCGGCCAGCAAAAGAAAAGCTAAAACAAATTAATGATAACGAATTAAAACCACACAGCTGGCTTTTATAAAATACATTTTTATAAAGACATGTTTTGAAAAGGTTAAGAGGCCATGTAAATTAGGTAAAAGCTACAGAAAATTTAAGTTTTAAAATCTGATTTAAAATGTAAATTTTTTTAGAGAAAAGATATGAATACGAAATATGAACGGTTAATAGTCAGATGTGTGTGTTTGATGATGACTGCAGTTTTATGTCTTGATAAGTGTGAGTTTAGGTATTAGGCAGTGGAAAACATTATGTCTGAATAGTGTGCATAGAGGTGTCGTTAAATTTGAGAGAAGTTGATAATTCTGAATAGATTTGGTCGTCAAGCTCTGTCTAGCAATAATTACTTTTGTCATTTATGATGTAGATTTTAATGAATTTCTAGATCAGTTTAAGTTCTGATGGAAGTTGGAATTGTGAAGTTGTATCGGAATCAATCATGGATTGAAATAAAATAAGTTATAGATTTGACGGCAACAATACAGTAAAAAATTGGCTAGATCAACATCAAATCAGTGAGAGAGCTTTTAACATTTGTGTGAACAAAGAGCGAGAATGTTGTTCGACTGACAAAAGAAAGTCTGTGAAGAAACAACTGACCTGATGGAGACGGTTGATGACTTAAAATGTTTGTAAATGACTGAGAATTGAAACTGAGTTGAGAGTGAGGGCCATTTGCGTTTCGGGTACTTTGATGGGAGGACGAGATTGTGGCTTGGAGTGAAGAATGCAACGCTTTGTTTGGGAGGCAGAGAAAGATGTCTGGAGGACAGTGTTTAGTTTAGTGAATCAAAACCCAATTATGTTAATTTGATGCACAAGTAAGATGGTGCATCAAAAATGGGGAATAGTTTGTGATGGTTTGGGATTTCCCAAAGCCATCTGTGTTCCCAAAGCCATCGCACAGGTGGACAAAAGTGTGCTAACAAGAAATGTTTTCAACAGGAAACAGGGAAGATGCAGCAGCATAACAACAAAAGAATTAACTATTTGACATTTGTTTTTTTCTTTACAGAGGATGCAGACTTTTTGATACACGGCAGACCGTGCAGTAAAATATGCCTATGGATGAATTTGACAAAATATCCTGGCCTGGGTTATTTTTTGTGGCAGAAAGACAGGTGCCACACATGCACAGTGCATAATTAAAACAAAAATTCTTTTGCAGAATGTCAGGATGAATTGGATCAAACAGAATTAATTCTGTTGCAAATGTATAAATATTGTTTTGTTAACATGAGTGCTTTTTCAGGGGAAAAGGACTCTGAGTGCAAGAAATTATCTGGTGATAATGTTTTCAGGTTGATAATTCCACAGGTCGAATCAAGAGGGACGACCGACTAGATAAGCAGTCACTAACAAAATCACTTAAGGTCTTCGTTCGCAGGTGACAGCAGAAAGTAAATGTTTTATTCCAGTGGGGGTACGATCATGATCTAAGGGAAAATCTTGTTAGAATCAGAAAATGATTGGAGAGTGTGAGACCTGAGTCCAAACTTCTCACCTTAGACTAAACGAACAAACACATGTCAACGCGAAGAATAAAGTGAGGGATCAAAGGCTTGTGTTAGTAACAGCCCCCATTACGTACGAGGGAAAAGATTATTGAAACGGCGTGGAAAGAATGGTGAAGATTGAACATCCATGGGAGATGATCAACACACCTGGAGAAAGACGATTCGACCAACTAATGGTTTAGCAGAAGAATCTGTTTTGTGATGATGTTGATGATTTTATTTGATTGATTCAAACTAGGTATTGATTTGATTGGTGAAAATGTAGAAAATCTGTTAATTGATGTGTAATAAGCAAAAAAGACGGTCCATAATGGAAAATATTAGAATAAAATTTTGAAAAACTACATTGGTTAGAAGGATGAACAAAATTATGCAGACGATTCGAGTAGCGGAAGTTACAGTGAAATGTATTAATTGAGTTAAGATATGTTTTTGTTTTGTTTTGTTTTTCTTTTCATTTCTTTCCTTTTGTTTTGTTTTGTTTTGTTTGAGGGGTTTTGTTATAATTTTTATTATTTTGTATGTTTATTCAAATCAACCAGGGGTGTTGAATTGATATGGCTTTCATACTATGACAATCTATACAATTTCTTGTTTATACTGGAGTGAACGCAGGTCTGATTTATCGGGAATGCGGTGACAGAGCTTACCCATTTAGCCCTGCTTCAGTTAATATTTAATTGCTTGATACTTCAACAAGGTTCAAAAAATTGGAAAATTGTTTGTTTTGTTTTTCTTTGGATTTACTTTATGAATTAAGTAATGATTTGTCTGACCAAGTTATTTTAAAATGTATGTCAGTATTTCTCATTTTAACCGAAGTATAACTATTTGAATTCTAAAGATTTCTGAAACTTATTGGGTTTCTGTTTATTTTGTATTTTATTTGTATTCTGTTTATTTCTGTTTATTTGTATTTTGACCATTGGACTTGCAACAATATTTTTGGACATCAATTGAATTGAATCTCTGTGTTTGGTTACACTGAATATTTTGCTGATACTCTTCATGAAATGATGCTTCAAACTAGCAATTGTTGTTTTGTTGTAATGAAATTTATTTGAATGTTTCCTGAAACAGTGTAAGAACTTGTAAGATTTCCTTTTATCATTCCTTGACAAAATTTATTTTTAGTACATCAATTTAAGGGCTTTTTGCCGGAGACTAATTTCAATCTGACCATATCAATCCTCTGACCAATGACAAATGACATGTGTCTGTTTTTGCTGTTCATTGTGCTAGATGTTCTTTAATCACAGGATCCCTGCAACCCAGTTCACATTCTGTGCCCTCCTCGGAAAAAGGAGCCAGCGTTTGTTCCAAGATTCAGTGCCTGTTCTTGTGCAGGTATTCGATGGATGATTTGCATAACGGTGCAACCCAATTTGATAGAGCCTACTCCTGCAGGGCTGGATGGTGAACAAAGACTGAACAACTGAACAACGTTAGTGAAACAAGCTTGGACGAAAAGTCTGAAGATGAAACTGTACAAAACAGAAAGATGGACTGTGTCACCTTTGGACTCCATGTGTGTGGCCAACGGGACCAATGGGGAATTGTAGGATTGAAAATAATCCAAGATATTTGAAATGAACAAAGCCATCTGCTTTACTGTTTTTGACAACCTATTTCCATAATGACCATTTGGAGTCTGTAAAGGCACCGAGGTGCTGATAGTGATCGAGGCCTGTAGGCCTAAGATGTGTGTATTTTGGAGGTATGCAATCGTCCCACCTTTGGTACAACGAGGGAAGTTGTAATTATCTGATTGGTCAGTTTTGAATGTGTCACATTTGGGTTTTAGTCACTTGGTCAAGGAAGGGATAAAAGGAAGATTTAAATGAAAGGTATAAATATGATGAAAAGGCTTAAAATTGTTGCGTTTATTTGGTTATCAGATAATGATAAAAAGGGAGAATTTGTAATGGCATTTTTAATCTTTCCTAATGATTTAAACAGATTAATGCTGTATGTTCTCTGTCTGTATTCTGAGTTTCCTGATGTAACGTTGGTACAGCTGGATGGGGGTGTGAGCCCGAGAATGATCTGTGTTTCATGCTGGGGGAAGCTGTTCCTGCTTGTATAAACGGTGGGGGTGATGGTTTCCCCTTGCATTATAAAGTAGCAGGCCAAGCTCTCTTGAGGGGAAGTGCCAGTATCTGTCTGTCTCTGACTCTGGCCTGCAGCCTGGCTGCAAGGCTGGGGTCAGAGAATCATTTTCTTGCATGAATAAATTACTTTTCTTTTTAAATACAATTTGGATCTTGACGTCTCTTTGCCTGGGAATGCTGAGTTTAGTAATTGTTTTTGCCACAACACTTGCCAATTAGATACTTGAGGGTGTGCCTGTGTTTGTAGTGAGAAAATGTCTGTGCTCTAGCTTTCAGATTTGATGGTCTCTCAATGTAAATTTCAAAGCAGTCTACAATAACTGAAAAACGACTGCCAAAAGCCTCAACAAACTGATGTGGCATGCTACCTTGCAAGCAATGTCGCTCAGGCCAGTGCACCAAAGGGCTAAGGTGTGTAAACATTGTAGCTATAGTGTCTCTGAACGTGGTGGAAACAGTCTTACGGTCTATGCAGAAGATGTGAGCAATGTGCTGGATTGGCAGATTAAGCCTCAGGCGCAACAGAGTTAAGACGAGCATCTGAAAAGGCAAAAGTTTTCGGACAGTCTGTGGCAGGCAAGGAAGAAGCTCCTGCAGCACGCCCATCAAAACATGGAAGCCCAGTGTAGTACTTTACCTTCACATCATCATCTTTAAAGAAATGCTCATCCATCTTCTTTTGGGAGAGCTCTTCCTTCAGTATCCTGTTCTCCTCCAGCAAGTGGTTAATTTCAGCACGCCTGTGGCTACAAAAACTGCATTCCTGCTGTTCTCTGTTATCCTCCGGTGCAGTGTCATCCACTTATAAACTCTGTGCAGCTTCATCTGGAGGTGCAGCTTCATCCACCTGTGACCTCTGTACAGCTTGCTGTCTCTTCGTCCTCCGGTTAAAATGCGGTGTGTGTGTGTGTGTTGTTTTGACTTCTGTGTGGCCAAGGTGTAATGACGGTACCCAGTCGGGATGACACTCCAGCATTTCTGGTTTGCCTGATAAAACAAAACAGGATTTATTAGTCTGTGCATGCTTGCAGTTGTCTGGATACCTGCTCATCCAAATAACTTCACACTCAAGTGTAAAATTGATCGGATGAACGGTTACAGATACATAATGTAACAGTTACATACGTTATAGAGATTCCTTCCTTTATAGCTTAATTTTATAGCTATGCAGCCAGCTAACTTAGTTTTGCGAAGTTAGTACTCTTTCGTAATTGAAGTTAATGTTACGGTTGTTGTGTTGTTACTAGTTTTAACCACATAACAGTTAAAGGTGTTGTAATGATAACTTACCTGTGTGAAAATGCCATGAACACATGAACATGTGTCAGGAAATGTTGCTGAAGGTGATGTTTGTCCGTCTTACAGTAACTTAGCTCTGCGACTTAATTTCCATTGTTTTTTTTCCACGCCGATCGTGAGAACGATTATGACAGTGTAATGCAATATGTGTTCACCATTCTGTCGTTTTTCTGAACTGAATTAGCCTAACTTACTTCTAAAATATACCAATATACTACCGCAAATACTAATATTACCGCCACTCTACGTTTCTCCCATAACCTCCGTGACCTAAAGTCCCACAATGCCTTGCGCTACTGTGATCCGCCGACGTCACGATCCCGCGCTCTATTTTAAATAGGCCTAAATAAATATTTTTGTCCAACTGTCCAATATTCCAATTAATAGCCTACAGTTTCATCACAATGTTGTAAAGGTTTTCAAAACCGTATGAAATCAACAAACTCTTTTCTGTAAATTTGAAACGTGTTTTGTCAATTTGTCATTGGCTCAACTGTTTTGGGAAATGTAAAGCATAAAAGTGAACTTGAAGCTATAAAACATTAAGATGCTCATTTAGTGGATAGTTAACTGGCTGACCAACAACAAGTGGGTAAAGAGTTATTTTCAGCTTCAGAATAAGGAAGGAAATAATATCATATTTTTGCCTGGTCAACTTCAGACGTTGACATCACTTGCAACAGAACACAACTTCTTCAGCTGGAGAAATCTGCAACATGTAAGTAGGCCTATGTGAATCAATCATTTAAACTTGTTTTAAGAAAATTGTCTTAATGTTCAACAAATACAATTCGTTATTTAAATAAATGATTTGGAATTAATGTGTGCCTCTCTTTTTTTCATTCTGGACAAACAAGTGAATCATTTTCAAAGTTTAAGCATGGACTTCAGACTCATATCACTGATTATACACATCTCGGGTAAGATTATTGTGTTAATGGATTGTAGTATATCAAAGTCTATCAAAATTAATTCCAATATACTTTAGACTAGGGATGCATCATGCACCGAATCTTGGGGTTTTTAAAGGGGTTCGGTTTCTGCCGAACTGTAGAATTTTTTTACACCGAACCGAAGCCTATAAGCTTGCAATATAATACGCGCGCTGGATTGATTATGGGAGGGTGTTGTTTACGTAGTGTAACGCGTTGTGTCAGGAAGAAAAATAGGGATACCGGTAGCCAGTGGCGTAGCAAGCTTTTCAAAAGTGTGGGGGATGGATGTGGTCAGGGCTGTAAAAAAAATGTGTGTGGACCTCTAGGGGGGTTCGGGGGCAGGCTCCCCCGAAATAAAATTTTGTACATTTTAAGGTTAAATGCATCAATCTGGTGCACTTTGAGAGCTCAAAATTACGAGCTTCAACCGGCTTCGACCCATGAACTGTTCACACTGAACAAAGAAAAAGCATTGACTTGTACCCAAAGAGGGCTCTAACATCTTTTTAGTTATGATATAGAGTCTCAGTCTACATTAATGACTGTTTTAGAATGCCAAATGTTTATTATAATAATATAATAATGATTTATATAATTAGTCCTATGATGGAAAATCCATATAGCCTATAAATGTATGCTACTGTAGCCTATAAATAAATAAATATTTCAAAAGTATAGAATAGGAAAATTACAATACTTTTGTCATAATTTCTTCTTCACTTGCAAGAAATAAACACTTGAGCTTTTATTTTGGAGAAAACACCAGATCACCATGCTGATCGCGTGAGCAAAGTGCGCACTTTTCTTTAGATCACGCAGCACAAACAGAATGCCTACTTAAAGTCTTGTGCTGTTTAGTCTAAAAAATCGAAATATAATACCGAAAACACTCGACATGTCAGCAAAACATAAACTTAACATCTTCCCAAACCCATATCAAGCTTATTTAAAAACCTCAAAAGCATAAACACTCATTCAAAGTACCTTTAAAACGGAGATGTAAATAACCATAACCATAAGTTCCCGCCTCCTCAGCACGAGCTGACCGATAAATCTAACACACCAAGAGAGGCGGGACTTAAGGCAGAACAGCCAATCATCAGCAAGTCACACTCAAAGCCGGTGTCGTGTTCGAGAGGGAGGGGGAGAGGAGGAGCCGCTGTGAGCGCACAGACACACAGAGCGGCCAGAGAAACGGAGGAGCGACTGTAGTAAAGGCCTTTTTATGCTTCTGCGTCATATCGACGGCGTACCCCCGCAGACCCTTCTGCGTCGACGCGAACCCCTCCGCCGTAGCTCGACGTGCACCTCCAAAAAATTGTAACTACGCGTCGAGGCGACGCAGACCACAAGGGCTGTGATTGGTCACACCCCCACCCCCCTAGCGTTCTGGTGGTGAAATGCACCGCGATGCAACACAACCCGACGCAGAACCATAAAACGGCCACGACGCCGTAGGAGTGACGGCGTAGCTACGGCGTGGAGTTGACGGAGAAGCATAAAAAGGCCTTAAGGCGTTTGTGCAAAACTGCGGAAAAAGTGCGGGTGTGGAACCCTCTCACTGGGAAAAGTGTGGGTGTTTTATCCCCACGGGTGCGACGCCCCTGCCGGTAGCTCACAGCTAAAGTTATTGCAGAGGCCAGACGGACTCATGGAGGCGATTGGCATCTCACAACTCTCACTTTATTCCCCAATCGAGCTCATGTAACTGTCTGTCACACGTTCTACCATCCACAGCGTTACTAATAAGATAAAAAAGAGCATCAACCTGAAATAACCCGCACACATGGGGTATCGAGGCGCATACAATACAATACATACTAGCCTACCGACAGTTCAACAGGGAGCGCGCAGCTCTTAAAGGAGAACTCCGGTCAATTTTAACATTGAGCAAATTTTTTTGTAAATTTGGAGTGCTGTCAATACAGAGAACAACTACAAAAATCGGTGTTGCCTACACTGTGTTATCCTCTTTTTTAAATTTGCACTCTGTTGACTTCAGTGGGGCAAGTTTTAAACCTGCTTTTAGCCTCTTAACATCCTTGATGTGTCATACAAGTGCCCAGCCATGTTGAGTGATTCTTTTAGAGTTAACACGGGTGAATCTGACTGCAGTAGATGTGAAAGATATGAATAAAAATTATGTTATTTCAGCCAGCGCAAATACCTGTATTTATTTCATATCTTTCACATCTACTACAGTCAGATTCACTCGTGTTCACTCTGAAGGAATCACTCAACATGGCTGGGCACTTGTATGACACATCAAGGATGTTAAGAGGCTAAAAGCAGGTTTAAAACTTGCCCCATTCAAGTCAACCAAGTGCAAATTTAAAAAAGAGGATAACACAGCTAGGCAACACCGATTTTTGTCGTTGTTCTCTGTATTGACAGCACTCCAAATTTAGGCCTACAAAAAAATTAGCTCAATGTTAAAATTGACCGGAGTCCTCCTTTAAAGGGGCCACACCTTTTTCCGCTCGTAACAGTAGTGGACCGTTCGAATGACGTAGGCTGTGAGAAAGTGAAAATGGAACTCATGAGCAGAAAAAGTGTTGTTTGATTTTCAGTCAAAAGAAGCATTTCAAGTCGAGCTACATGTTCAATTTGCAATGATGATTTATCACGTGGTGGCAAGGACCCTAAACAATATACAACACCACCGCTGTTAAAATGCATAATGTTGCTTATTCTTTTTTTTTTCTTTTTTTTTTTTTACAGTTAAAATAAAATAAAATGAAAAAAATCCCCCAAAAATCTGGATTCGGTGCATCCCTACTTTAGACATTTTATACATGAAAGAGAGTTGCCTCACTGCTGTCATGCGGTTTGTCATATAAGGGTCTTTCCTTCATCAATGCAAATTTTTTGGTCTAAGTGTTACCCTTTTCATCAGGTTCTCTAACCGTGGACTTCCTCTCTGTGACCTGTGAAGATGTTTGTGCTCTGAGCGAAAGCCCTGTGCAGCTGAGATGTTCTTACTCCTACAACATCAACATCAAAACTGTGTTCTGGTTCAGCCAGAAACAGAGTTCAAACTGGAGAAAGAGTGATGAACCTGAAGATTTGACTTTAGACTCGGACTACTCAGGACGGGTGAAGCAGGAGTTCTCATACAGCCCTTTAACACTCACAATATCAGACCTGAGAGAGAGAGACTCTGGAGAATATCAGCTCATGTTCATCATGAAGGATGGAGTTAAACGTCTCAGCTCAGCCGCCGTCGATCTAACAGTCACAGGTGAAACTGAGTCTCATTTGAGTTTTCATTTGTAATGGGATCAGTTATATTGTATTTTTTTATTTGAATTCAGACCTGCAAGTGAGGATAAATCCTGCAACTACAGACCCGAAAAAGGAGACAGTAGATTTGACCTGTCATTCTTCCTGTGATTTGACGGCCAGACCGCAGAATTACTTCTGGAAAAAAAATGGACAATATATAGGATATAGTAATTCCAGAAACATTACCTTTGCACCCAACGAAGCTGATGGCAGTTACTCCTGTTCTCTTACTGTAGATCTTAAGAATCCCTCTTCCCCTGTGTGTGAGTGTGACACTTGATGTGATATGTTTATTAATAAGCACTTAGTTGTTCACACACAAGTATATGTGGACACGTTTAAAGGTTTTTTCATATAAAGATGTATGTTCACTAAAAAAAATCTTTGCGATTTTCTCATTTGTCTGTTCAAATCAAAGTCTGCATTTGAGACATGGTGTCTGTCCCAATACCCACACTTGCGGACTTTGCTTTGACCCCTCATCTGTTTGCGTGACGTTTTTCCTAAATTTGTGACAAACATTCATCTTGGTGTGATCAATCCTTAATAAGGCCTTAATTATGACTTTCACAGCAGGATTCTGTGTCTCTTTCAGGTATTTCTAAGAGTGGCTGCTGGGATGTGTCTTACTCCTCTAGAAGAGTCTGTGTTTTGATGGGCTCAACAGTAGATATTTCCAGCACATACTCGCATCCCTCTGCTTATACTGTAAGTAAAACATTCTGGCATTACGGTCAGCCTGGTGACTTCAATGATCTGCGTGAGGAGCATCAGTTCGCTGGTCGTGTGGAGTATGAGGGAAACACACTGAGAATCAAAGAGCTCAAGATGAACGACTCTGGAGAATATAAATTCAGGATCATCAGTGACAGGACAGGAGGACCGATAAACTACTCTGGATCACCTGGAGTCATTCTTACTGTCACAGGTAACTGATCATGATAGATTTGATAACATTTTAATTATACGATTCACAGACAATTTACAGCCATCAATTATGGCTTTTGACATTTTATAGAGATTTTGTTCTCAAAATCAATGTTAGCTAGGCCCAACTCCAAGTGCTTCAACTCTGTTTTTCAGATACGCAGGTGATAAGAAGCCCACACATTATATCAGAGGGACAGGAAGTGATATTAAGCTGTTCAACTAAATGCACTCTGAACGACAAACATACTTACATCTGGTACAAGAAAGGACGGCAGGTAACGGATGGATTCACTAAAGCCAACAAGCTGTACCTGAACTCAGTCAGCAATGAAGAGCTTCACGAGTATTCCTGTGCTGTAGAAGGTGACACATCTCTCACGATACATGTGCTTTAGTGTGAAATGATTTCTGCATTAAGATGATGTACTTGATATGTTATTAGTGTTTTTTTAATGTTATAAGTGTATTTTTAATTGTTGTGTATCTGTAACTTGTGTCTTATGCTAGAAAGTCCAGAGACGAACACAGCTTTACGGAACGTCGTAATCATGCTGTCCGTGTTTCTGATTCTTGCACTCATAGGTGTCCTGTGGTATAGGTAAAACATTGTTTCTATAATCTGTCCTTATTGCTTTACCATACATTTTTGGGCCAAGTTGCTGAGCTTCGGAAAGTCATCGCTGTTGTGTAAATGTGTGTGGTGATGGTTAATGTGTCATGGTTTTGAAACAAAATGTTTTTGCAGCTTAGTTTCAGTAGGTCTGTTTGGATTGGGAGGACGTTTTGAGTTTTAAAAAGTATAGGTTGTTTTCATAGTACATTGAACTCATTGAATCTTAAGATCCATTAAAAAAAAATATATTTTTTGACACGATGCAGTTTATACAGGAGAAGGAATAATTCATCTCAACAGCAGGACGACACAAATGATGTTTTGCAGGTGAGAGCATCTGACCAGGTTATTTGACACACTATGCTTGAATATATGTTGTGTTCTGTCACTGATATTTTGTATTCTGCTCTCTTTTCTCCCTTATCTCTCATTCGGGTTCTGCTACACTGTATTATAATGATGAACCCTTCTCTACGGTCTGCACGCAGCAAGTTAACATCAAGGATCAGGACGTTCATTATTCAACTATTAATTTCAATCAACCTCACAAGAAGAACACATCTTTGGCACCTACTGCTGTACATTCAACCTCAGATGATGTTCATTATGAATCTGTGAAGTTCAGTAGATCCTCAGTTTAGACCCACCATTAAAAAAAACGACTAACTCGACTACAGCCATATTGTGAACAAGCTTTTACCCTTGTCAAATGTCTGGATGTTCTGTATATTTGTGTAGTTTAAAACATTTTTACTTAAATTTTGTTATGAGTGACTCAGTGGGTGTTCAAAGATGTGTTTCTCCTGAATTATAATCTTTGTAGTAGTGTATGTTTTTTTCAAATACTTTTAAACATTGCCTGCTTAAATTGTGTGTATGTGTCTTTAGATGAAACAAATAAATGATCTCAGATCTCAAAAGATTTTTATTTAAAATAAATGCTGTTCCTCAACATTTGTTCATCAAAAAGAAAAAGAGACCATTACGGTTTTGACTGAATTTTCCTTCAAATGAATGCAGCCTTGGTACATGTAATCTTTTCAATATAAAATCTTTCTGAAGCCGAACCTTTTAGTAGTAGTGCATATTTGTTATGACGCAAGTCTGCAAGTTGTTTTTGGGTTGTGATTTTTATTTCTATAAAAAGAAAAAGGGAAGGAAATGAAATTGCTAAACATATTCCATTTGCAAAACTGTAATGGGCGTGTATCTGTATTTTTTTCTAACTACCGGTTATTATACATTTACATTATGCAACCTGATTATTTACAAGCAGCAAATACAAAAAACAAAACAAAACAAAAAAAACAGGGCAAATTAAAAAACGTTAAAATAATTATAAAAGACGAATGCTGGTCCTCATAATGTTCTCTTGGATTATCTTGAGTCTTACCCTGTCTACTAGTAAGATATGTGGTAGTCAAATGCACTGGTTTGTCATATCCCTAAATATAAAATGTGATTTAACAACTTTAAAATCTATGGGTTACTGATTACCAATGAGTCGACACAAGGGAGGAGTGTAGTGGAATGTTTTCAAGAGTTTTACTCTAGAAATTATGAGCTACTGTTGCTCAACAATAAGAGTGTAAAACGGGAAGAGTTATTTTCACATTTACATTTAGTCATTTAGCAGACGCTTTTATCCAAAGCGACTTACAACTGAGGACTACAGCAAGCGAGTCATCGTGAAGAGGCGAAAATAACGCAAGAAGTGCTCAAAATACAAAGTTCAGGCATTGCTCAGAGTAGCATAAGCCAAACAAGGGAGGATTAAAGGAAAAGTTTATATATAAAAAAAAAAAATTGTCAAGTGCTCACGGAAGAGATGAGTTTTCAGTTGTCTTTTGAATGTTGTCAGGGAATCTGCATTCCGGACGAGGGTAGGAAGATCATTCCTCCAGCATGGAACCGTGAATGAGAATGTTCTGGAGAGTGATTTTGTGGCTCTCTGTGATGGTACCACGAGCCGTCGCTCATTGACTGATCGCAGGCTTCTGGTAGGGATGTAGACTCGTTAGGAGCTAACACAGTCTCACCCCAAAACGTCACATACTGACGGGTCTTGACCATACGTCAACATACGACGAAAAGGGTACCCCTATAACGTCCATGTGTGACGATTCGGGTATGGTTGGGTTTAGGTATGCGTTAGGGTACCGCTAGGAGGCGCTGGTGGTGCGCTTATGTCTGCGTCTCATATTGACGTTATAGGGGAACCCTTTTCGTCGTATGTTGACGTATGGTCAAGACCCGTCAGTATATGACGTTTTGGGGTGAGAGCGAGTGAAAGTAGGAGGGAGCTGAGCCTGTGGTCGATCTGTAAGCAAGAGTCAATGCCTTGAACTTGATGCGAGCAGCGAGTGGTAGCCAGTGCAGAGAGATGAACAGAGGAGTGACGTGGGCCCTTTTGGGCTCATTGAAGACAAGACGGGCTGCAGCATTCTGGATCATTTGTAGAGGTTTAGTAGCACATGATGAAAGACCAGCCAGAAGAGCATTGCAGTAATCAAGCCTAGAGATAACCAAGGCCTGGGCGAGAGGTTGTGTTGCATGCTCAGCTAGGAAGGGTCTGATCTTCCTGATGTTGTGCAGTGCAAACCTGCATGATCGAGCTGTCTTTGTGATGTGGTCTGTGAAGGTCAGATGCTCATCAAATGTTACTCCAAGGTTTCTGACCGACCTTGATGGGCTGATTAAGGTTGAATCTAGCTGGATAGTGAAGTCGTGCTGTAGAGACGGATTGGCAGGGAGGACGAGAAGCTCAGTCTTTGCCAGGTTGAGCTGCAGGTGATGTTCCTTCATCCATGCCGAGATGTCCGCCAGGCAGCTTGAGATACGTGCAGCTACTGTGGGATCAGCAGGTTGAAATGAGAGGTAGAGCTGGGTGTCATCAGCATAGCAATGGTAAGAGAAGCCATGCGCCATCGTATGTGTGTTTCCCTGCGTCCAAGTCCAAGTCCAAGTCCTCGGGGTAGTTGTTGTTGTTGTTGTCTGTTTTGTTTTATTTTATTATCATTAAAAGCCCATAAACTTTGCACCTGAGTCCTCGCTTCTTTCACCAGCCCCACTCCTGACACCGAGCCCGTATGTTAATCCGGCCCTGAGTACCATGTCCTGAGAGTATTACAGTTTGGAGACGTCAAAATCTAATATACAGTATAGACTTATCTCTTTGGCAGCAAGTATAGCTGAATGTGGTTCAATGTGTAAAGCTCTTGGTCATTAAAGGTCTTGTTTTGATCTTAAATTGTATTTTCTGTTGACATTTGATATCTTGTGCTGCTAAAATATAATACATTCTTATCAATGTTTAGCTTTTTATATTTAGGCCAGAGAAAAACATCATAATGTAACTTTCTGTCTTTCTAAGATTCATGCTGTTGGTTATTGAATGCATCATAAATGTATCTTTGTATGATTTCCCATAAACCTGTGCCTATAAAAAAAAAAAAAAAAAACGGCATCTGATGATTGAAATGAATATGTGTGTTTCATTAAACTTATGATTCACTGAGTTAATTCAGGAAAAATTATCAAATAATATTTGCCTGTAATTGATACTGTTCTTTTGTCTGTTTAGATTTGTATTTAGTGTTTCTTAAAAATAGGAAATGACAAAACTCAAGGTTTAATTAATTTAAACTGATTAATTTAAACAGCTTGTGTAACATAAAAGCTAAAACTGACTTCATGAGTTGAGTTTGACTGATCATTTATTTGTGTGTTAGTCAGAAAAGGGAAGGAAACAAGATGTTAAAAACAACTTCTAAATCTGACAGTAGAAACTACAACTAACATCAGAGAACAACAGCGACATGTAATGTAGGTAAATCTAATCTTTCATTGCATTTGAACATTACATTAAATGTCATTTTAAGCATGATTTTCTGAAGCGTGTTACTTTATTTATGATTCTGACTGTAAAGACCCTTCAAGTGTCTCAGTCAAATACAACGAGTGTGTCTTTTTTTTTTCTCAGGACGAGCAGCTCTGAATTCGTACGAATTTTACGAGGTGGCTAATTCGTACCAATTCATACGACCTCACTCGTACGAATTTGTACGTTTTTTGCTAAATCGTACATATTTTACGAGTTGCCAAAATCGTATGAATTCATACGAATGATCTACCCCTGACCCCGTCCCTAAACCTACCCCTCACGTGGGTTTAGACAAATCGTACAAATTCGTACGAGTGAAGTCGTACAAATTCGTACGAATTAGCCACCTTTTAATCACTCGTACAAATTCGTACGAATTGGTCGTGAGATTGTATCTCAACGTACAGAAAGTGAAGAACATGAACTCCAGACTGTTATCTCTGATCCTGCTGCTGCTGCACAATACAGGTTTGAGAATTACTGTCTTATTCTCGTCAGGTTTTAATGTAAATGTGGCTCTAATTATATTTCACATGTTCCAAAAGTGATTGCTTTGATTTTAACTTAATGTCCAGTGAGTCTGAATGTTGGTATAGTTTAACTTTACTCTCTGTTCTACAATATCAGTGTATTTAAAAAAAATACTTTTTTGACAATATGTAAATTTGAACTAAATTGGTCATCATGGTTGTGTGTGTGTGTGTGTGTGTGTGTGTGTGAGAAGCAGATTGGTGAGTCTGGATTGTAACAATTGAGGATCTCTCCTCTGTCTGTATGTAAACTTCATCTCGGTAATTAAATGTTTTCTTGTTTAGGCTTCGTAACTTTGGACTTTCAAGAGAATATTTGTGCTGTGAAGGGATATGAAGTGACACTGAGGTACTCTTACTATAACATCAACACCAAAACTGTGTTCTGGTTCAGCCAGAAACAGAGTTCAAACTGGAGAAAAAGTGATGAACCTGAAGATTTGACTTTAGACTCGGACTACTCAGGACGGGTGAAGCAGGAGTTCTCATACAGCCCTTTAACACTCACAATATCAGACCTGAGAGAGACAGACTCTGGAGAATATCAGCTCATGTTCATCATGAAGGATGGAGTTAAACGTCTCAGCGCAGCCGCCTTCAATCTAACAGTCACAGGTGAAACTGAGTCCAGATTCTGGTCACTTCAGAGTTTTCCATTTGTCATGTTTCCATTTGTCATGTGATGAAGTATTTCTTATTTTTTACTTTAATTCAGAGCTGCAAGTGAGAATGAATCCTACAGACTCGACAGATCAGAGAGTAAAACTGACCTGTGATTCTTCCTGCACCACTGGACGTTGGTACTGGATGAAGGATGGACAGTATTACACATATACAGAGTCTCGCGACATGTTTGTGTCACTCAGCACTGATGCTGTCAGATATTCCTGTTATCTTGATTGGGACCGTAATCCCTCCTCTTCTGTGTGTGAGTGTCAAATAATACACTCAATGATGCTACTGTTTAAACATGTTTTAAAGTAAGTGTGAGTTTTACATGTTAATCTGTGTCTCTTTCAGGTATTTCTAAGAGTGGCTGCTGGGATGTGTCTTACTCCTCTATTAGAGTCTGTGTTTTGATGGGCTCAACAGTAGATATTTCCAGCACATACTCGCATCCCTCTGGTTATACTGTAAGTAAAACATTCTGGCATTACGGTCTGCCTGGTGACATGGATCTGCGTGAGAAGCATCAGTTCGCTGGTCGTGTGGAGTATGAGGGAAACACACTGAGAATCAAAGAGCTCAAGATGAACGACTCTGGAGAATATAGATTCAGGATCATCACTGACAGGACAGGAGGACCGGTAAACTACTCTGGATCACCTGGAGTCATTCTTACTGTCACAGGTTTGATAACATTTTAATTAGAAGATTCACAGAAAATTTACAGCCATCAAGAATACTACATCTGGTACAAGAACGGACGGCAGGTAACGGATGGATTCACTAAAGCCAACAAGCTGTACCTGAACTCAGTCAGCAATGAAGAGCTTCAAGAGTATTCCTGTGCGGTAGAAGGTGACACATCTCTCACGATACATGTGCTTTAGTGTGAAATGATTGTTTGTCTGATAGTCATGATTCACTTCTTTGTGTTGTGAAGATCCAGTGGACAGCACAGCGGTCAGCCATTATACAGTCATTCTGCTGGTGTTTTTACCTCAGTTTCTCCTAATAGCGGCTCTGTGGATGTGGTGAGTAAAACATCCAGTGAAATTCACAATTGCATGATGTACAGTGAATATAATGAAATTAATTCAGATTATAAAATTGTGTATCATGATTCAACAGCTTTTTCATCAGAATGCATCTAATCTCAAAACCAAACAGAAGACAAAAGTGAAGGTGAGAAAGTATGTAGAATCTGCTAAAGACATGCAACGATAAACACTGTGAATGTATTTAATGTCTTTCTATTTGTCTGTCTCAGAATCTGATGTTCCACATCTGTTCATCTGCTGTCCGGCCATCGATCTGGTGGAGTGATGATGTCATTGTGTTCTTCCATTGTGAGATCATCACCTAGCAACAGTCAGAACTGTCAGCAGCAACATCAGTGATGTCATATATAGTGACCTATCAATGACTGTGCAGTTTTTATATTTTAGTCCATTTCTTTCCTCCTTTTGCTAATGTAAGAAGTGCTTTCAAATAAAAAACAATAAAAAAAACCAATTCTATAAAGGCTGTATTTATTGATTTCATCCTAATGATGGGGCATAGCGTTTGTGCTCTGTTTATCTTTATCTTATGATTTCGTTATTCTTGTATTAGTGTGCACTTTCATTTTATATTTCAGTAGAAAAACTGTAACCACAGTAATGATGCCGGTTATTGTGGGAAATAATTGAACAAGTAATCAAAAGCTGGTGATGAGGATTAAGAACAATGCAGCTTATAGACTTCATTGCCTCCATGATCAACTTTGCTGAACTGTGAAGACTTTGCCACTTTTTTCTGGTCGAGTTCATTTGGCCTGTAAAGTCATAGGTTTGTGAGGCAGTTTTAATGTTTCCATAAACTGCGTTACCTCTGCGGTGCTTTAGTGTATTGAAACATTTACTGTGTAAGTATCATGAATTGGCTACCATGTGTATCTTAGCAGTTTGGAGACACCAACATCTAGTGAACTGCTTTTATGAGCTTTAAGTTCTTCAGAACATGTCTGTCACTCTCATCTTGGTCTGTCTGGGGTCCATCAACTGTTTGATATTCAACATTCTTCAAAATATCTTCTTTTGTGTTCAGAAACTGATATAAGTTTGGAACAACATGAAGGCGAGTAAATGATGAAAAGATATTGAAGAATGCACAAAACGTGCAAAATAAAAACATTCACGAGTTCACACTTACGAATGATCAGAGAGTAAAGGTTTATGCGTATTTGGCGTGCTGTCCGGGGGGAGGGCTCCGAGCTCGGAAATTGGGCCCGAACCGAGTACTCCCCCCGTCTCTGGTTAGGAAGATAGCCATGCAAGTGTGAGGAGATGGGGTGGTGGAGGGATGCTGAAAACTGTCGAGGAATAGGGGTGAGTTGACTGTGAATATTTATAGGCTTTACTCATGCTGATTGAGTGGATCTGTTGATTACTGATTGATGACAGCTGGTTGGAGTTACATGATTGCTTGATCATTAGAACGTGTTCCTCCCGAACCTTGTTAATAAAACATCATTTCACGAGTTCACACTTACGAATGATCAGAGAGTAAAGGTTTATGCGTATTTGGCGTGCTGTCCGGGGGGAGGGCTCCGAGCTCGGAAATTGGGCCCGAACCCAGAGTACTCCCCAAAAAGCTAAGTGAGCAAAAGGACAGCCGCCAGTTTAAAGACCCCCCGAAAAGAGCGTAGAGATTGGCGGGCTGGCATTTCAAGGAAGAGCCTGGTTGTTTGGCCAGGAGAGCTCTCGCAGCGTCCGACGGGGGTTCAATATGTAAAGTCTTGGGCGGGTAAGTTCAGCAGGCATGCGGGAAGGCAAGTATGGATGTTCGAACGGGAGGGTACTTGTGGCAATTGTCACGGCATCGGAACGGGTAAGCCTCGTCGGAAAAGAGAAAACGCAAATGCTTGACTGGAAGAGTTTGCTGCGTCCACTGGGTGATTAAAACTTGCAGGACAGAGAAAGAGGAGACGAAGTCGCCTGGCCTGGGGAACTCTTGTTGTGTCCGCTGGGAGATCGATACTCGCTGGACAGAGGAGGAGGAGACATATGCTCGACCGGGAAGGCTCTCGCTGTGTCCGCTGGGAGATCAATACTCGCTGGACGGAGAAAGAGAAGACTTGGATGCTTGACCGGAAAGGTTCTCGCTGTGTCCGCTGGGAGATCAATACTCGCTGGACGGAGAAAGAGGAGACAAGTTTGGCTGGAGAGGCTCTCGCTGTGTCCGCTGGGAGATCAATACTCGCTGGACAGAGGAGGAGGAGACATATGTTCGACCGGGAAGGCTCTCGCTGTGTCCGCTGGGAGATCAATACTCGCTGGACGGAAAAAGAGAAGACTTGGATGCTTGACCGGAAAGGTTCTCGCTGTGTCCGCTGGGAGATCAATACTCGCTGGACGGAGGAAGAGAAGACCTATATGCTCGACGTACAGGGCAATACTCACTATATAATTTTATTTTATTTTTATTTATTTTTTTTTACTCGATGAGGGTTTGGTGGGCTTTTTTAATGTGGTATCGGTTGGTTCTGATGTAGCTTTGGAAGGCGTCTGAGGACCATCTTCCAAGGGCTTGGATCTGCTGCTGAGAGAGGCCTTTTTGAGCTGCTGAGGTTGCTGCCCCGATGCGGAAAGAATGGCTGGAGAAATTCTCTGCCGGGATGCCTGATTGTTGGAGAACGGATTTGAGGTGCTTTTGGAACCAAAAGCGTGTCACAGGTTTGTTGGAGTCGTCCACGAAGAGGGGTTCGAGATGGGATTTAGCCTGAGAGTTTCTCAGTTGGAGGTATGCCAGTATGGTTTGGTATGGTTGAATTGGTGATGAAAGGTTGAAAATGTATATAAAATGACCTTTTTTGGTTTGATCTGTTTTGCTTTGTTTTATCAAAAAGGAGATTGTTTCGCTGTCAAGTACTGATAGGTCTGAGATGCTTGGGTGGACTTTTGGGTCAAATCGGGAAGTGATAGCCAGTTCCAAGCATCTGAGGAAACCAAAAAGGCTAAAATAAACACGGCATCGAGCGTGCGAGAGGTGTTGAGGGATTGGTAGCCTGTGCGCAGGGTATAAATACATTTAGTGAGAATATCTAACGTGATGGGATGTCTTGTGTCCGGGCGGGTGGGCTGGGATCGTTGGATGCCTTTAATTAGGAGGGAGGTTTGAGAATTATTAATTTCCGGGGAGGGGGGTGCCATGTATCAATTTGTGAAAAAATTGGATGCCGCTCAGGTAGCCTTTGATGGACCCAACTTGGAGGCCCTTAACGCTGTTGAGGTAAGAGATGAAGGAGGTTATTGAAAGGAGAGAAAAATCAGGGAATGGTGTGTTGTAGGAAAAGTGGAAAGTTCTAAAACATTTCCATGCGGTCACGTAGGATTGAAGAGTTCTGGGAGAAACTGCTTGAAGAATGGTGTCGAGCGATGTGTCGAGGAGGGATTTTAACGGGTGGGTTACGGGAATATTAATTCCGAATAATGAGGTACTGGAGTTGGGAATTTGTCCGCCTCTGGAGCCAGCGTCCTGAATTTCTGAAACATAAAGCGAGACAGAGAGTCAGCGATTTGATTTTTTGACCCAGGGATATGTTTAGCGATTAAAATAAATTGATCACACGCTGAAATCCAGATTAGACGTCTTAAAAGTGGCATCAGTGCGGGTGAGTGGGAACGGCCTTTATTAATGCATTGGACTGTAGCTTCGTTGTCGCAATGCACTAAGATACTGCTAGCAGTCCATTCCTTTCCCCACAGGAAGGCTGCTACTACGAGAGGGTAAAGCTCGAAGAGTGCGGACGACTGTAGAGTGTCCTGGATTTGGGGGGGCCATGGAGACGCGAACCAGCGACCTTGGCAAAACCCCCCGAAGCCGACTGAGGGGGCTGCATCTGTAAATAGCTGGATGTCGATGGGGGATGAAACTAGGTTCTTATAAAAAAAAGACAGGCCGTTCCACTGATTAAGGAAAGTTATCCATAGCCTGAGCTCGTCTCGGCATGCTGCAGTTAGGGAAATAAGATCCTCTAGCGAGTGCACTGAAGATGCGAGAGAGAGGAGATGAGAAATGAAAGGGCGTCCTTGAGGAATGATGCGCATGGCGAAGTTTAGGTGGCCGAGCAGGGATAGGAGTTCGCGTTTGGAACACTTTGAATGGTCTACGAGGGTAGATGAGATGAGAATTATTCTGTCGATTTTTTCTTTGGGCAGGGAGGCCTGGTATTTAACTGAATCTAAGTTAATGCCGAGGAACTCGATGGATGTGGCGGGACCCATGGTTTTTTCTTGGGCGATGGGGATTCCGAGCTCGGAAAAAACTCTTTGAACTGTGAGAATATGAGCGGCTGGAATGGCACTGGAAGGCGAAATGATTAGAAAATCGTCTAGCAGGTGAATGAGGTGAGGAATTGCGTAGTTGTTTGACAAGATCCAGCAAACAGCTTCGGATAGCATGTCAAAAATTTTGGGGCTGCTTTTGCATCCAAAAGTTAAACGAACGGAAAAATAGAATTTCCCTTGCCAGCGCACTCCGAATAAGTGCCATGAATCAGGGTGGATGGGCATCACTTTGAAAGCTGAGGTGATGTCGATTTTTGCGAGCCAAGCGCCACGACCCACGATTTTTATTAGGTCGACTGCTTGATCTACGTCATGGTATTTGAGAGAAAATTCGTCAAGTGGGATCAGGCTGTTAATGCTTGGGAAAAATGAATTATGCGGAGCTGACAGATCAACTATGAGACGTTTCTTACCTGAAAACTTTCTCGTAGCCACGCCAATGGGGCTGATGCAAAAAACTTTAAATGGAGGATCGTCAAAAGGGCCAATCATAAAGCCTGAATCGACTTCTTTTTTAATCAGGTTATCTACTACGTCGGGCTCGGCGAGAGCCGATTGGAGATTATCGCAGATGACGTTTTGGGAGAGCGGGCAAACCACTCCAGGTTTAAAACCATGTTGGAGGCCGGAAAGCAGATATTCAGTGAAGTCGGAGTCCGGGTGGTGAGCTAGTTCGATAGAAAGGCGAGAAATATTCACGGGAGTCGATAAATAATTTTTGGATTTTTTATTGACATCTTTAAACACAGGGCATACAGGACGGGCATGGTCACCGCCGCAGAAACTGCATATGTGCAAGTATCGACAACGCTGCCTGGTGCACTTGCCAGCGTTAAAATTGTTGCAGGGCTGTTTGCTATCCGTAGAAGCTCTGGAGCTGAAATCGGCATCGTGGGGATTTGTGTTGATGGTTGCCGGTCTTGGTACATAACTGGTGGATTTAACTGGTGCTGTGTTTGAGCAAGGGGGAATGGAGGGGTTAACTTGTGGGCATGATATGGTGGAATGAGCTACTGACCTGCAGACCGCGCAAGAAATGTTCCTGCAGCCAAGGAATACTCTGCTGTGAAGGTCGGTGTCGAGTGCACCCCAGTAAGGCACTGGTTCCACTGGGAAACTCTAACAGCGCATTTTGCCGAGAAGAGTTTGTGGTAGGTATAAAAGTGCCCTCCCCCGTAAGACAACGCGAGCTCGGCGATGAGCGCTAAATAGTCGTTCAGTTCGCGCCGCCTATGAGGGAATGCTGAACAAATGACTTCTGTGAAATGGCTGAAAGCGATGGAGAATTCAGAAAACGAAAGTAAACGTGATGAATGCATGTTTTGATTTTTTAAAGTCACTGAAAAATCCCCGCAGTCCAACTGGCGGTTAGAATCGGACACGGGGAGCAGAGAAAGTAAATGTGAAAGATCTATGTCTGCACCTGCCAGGATCTGTGCTCGGATGTTGTGGGCCACTGGTGGAGGCTCCAGAGCGACGGCGTTTTGTGGGACAGGCATCGGTGTAGCTGTAAAAAGAGAAAAGTTAGATTTTGCGTTTAAGAGAGAGCTGAAAGGGAGAGAAGCCGGGGCTGCGACTATCGGCGGAGGCAGCCTCACGCTTAAATCGGCCTGAGGGGCTTGGGGAGGGAAATTGAAAGAAACATGAGGGGGAAAAGGAGGATATGAATGAGAAGTGTGAGCCTCAGTTACAAGCGGAGGCAGCCTCGCGCTTGCTTGGGCTGCAGACCACTGAAAAGGGGAGGAGTTAGCAGTAGTCGCGGGAAGATGACTGAAAGGCCGGGCCTGCGCCGCTAGCGGAGGCAGCCTCACGCTAGCGTCTGCTACGGGAGCCGGAGGCCACTGCAAAGGAAAAGAGTTGAAAATAGCGGGAGGAAAAAGCTGGGAGGCTGGGGGTGGGCCGGCGGGCCCGGCTGTGTAAGGCGCTACGGCGGGAAGCGCCGCGGTGAAAAGCTGAGCTGAGGCGGGAGGCGAGTGAGGGCTCGCAGCGGAGGCATCTGGGGCGCGGCCCAGGCTCGCTGAAGGCCTGGTACTGCGGGCTGATGCACGCCGAAAACCGGATCTTGAATGAGGAGGAGACGGTGTCTGGCGAGGCGGTTTCGGGGCCTCCCGGGTTTTTCTCAGCCTGCTGGCTGCCGTGGAAGCTGGGGTGGATTTGGGAGAGAGATTGGATGACTGCACGGTGACGTACAGATTGTACAATTGCGCTTTGTTCATCCTGCGTGAAGGCTGAATATCAGAATTCATCAGCGCTTGTCTCAGACTCATGACTGTCCACTTTCCAATGGGTGGAATCGTGGGTACGGCCGAATGATAGGAGGATGCCGGGGAGAAAGCTGGAGTCCTCGCTGGTGGAGGTGAGGGCAGGCCTCGGCGTCTTGGCGTGCGGGGGGTTGCTTGTGCAGACCGGCGCCCGCGAGATGAAGCCTGGGGATCGGAGGCGATATCAGGCGGAGAAGAAGTGGTCCTAGGGCCGGCTGATGGCGGCGGAGGAACCGGAGAGCGGTTGAGCTCGTCATCGGACGGTAAATGTTGCATTTGAGACATCGTTTGCAGAACGGAGAACCAAATGCTGAAAACTGTCGAGGAATAGGGGTGAGTTGACTGTGAATATTTATAGGCTTTACTCATGCTGATTGAGTGGATCTGTTGATTACTGATTGATGACAGCTGGTTGGAGTTACTTGATTGCTTGATCATTAGAACGTGTTCCTCCCGAACCTTGTTAATAAAACATCATTTCTAAACGCTACGAAACGAAAAACAATTGTATTTTAAGTTCACGCAGAAACTATATTGACCTTTTTTTAAATAATCCATGAAACCTGCTGAGAAACGAGGAGCGTGAACTAAAATGAGCAGTTCAACACGCGCATGCCCGGGAAACTCATGAATATTAATGTAGGCTCCGCCCACTGCCTCTACAGACGCACAACCTTACAGTCTATGCGCACAACACACTTTTGCTCCATATTTCACACATAGACCAATGGTGCAAAAGGGAGAGGGTGCAAAACATGTCACTTGAAAGCGAAAACAGTGTTTGAGACTCGTGGCAGCATTCAAGCAGTTGTAGTTTCGTACTTGTGTTTGTACTAGAAAAATATACGAGACATTTGTGAGAAAAAAATATGTGCAACTCTCATTGGATGAATCCACATACTGATTTGCGGATGAGCCACATTTCTCCGTTACTTCACATTTTTTGAAGTGAATGCGTTTTGCACCATATTCACTGCATCCAGCAACTGTAGCAAAAATGCGAGTGTACGAGTTTCTTAATTTGTGATTTGTAGAATAGGATTTGTGCACCTGCAATGAAGAATTTGAGAAGGTGTAACTGTTGTGTTGTGTTTGTGGAAGAGAAAAAACAAAATCTACAAGTTTGGAACTCTTCTCTCTGTGACTTCAAATTTACTGATACACATGTGAGGCTATTCTCCACAACTACAAATTCCACTGTCACAGGCGCTCGGTTGATTTGCACTAAATTTAACTTCATATCATATTGCATCGAAGCAGACACACAAGACAAACATATCTAGGCCTAGTGTTCATGTTTTCACACTCTGAGGTGTTAGCTCGTACACTGCAAGATGTTTAGCTAAGATAATATTCATTTACCACTTTATTCTGAGACATTCGAGCATGTGTGGTCTGTCTATCGGAAACTTATAGACTTTGAGTATGGGGAGGCTGCAGACCTGGAGCCGGGGTAGATATACGACCCAAACAGTTTTACGCCCCATGCAGTTTTACGCCCCTGTTGTTCCTGATTCGTCCAGTAGGGGGAGGCTGTACAGCGACACGAATACGACAATTCACCATGACGTCACAACAGTAATAGACATTCTTCCGGGTGGCAAAAGCCAAAGCGTTCCTATGGCAACGCTAGTAAATTGCTTGGAAAGGAGACCCACCGTCAGCAGTAAAAATTTAATAAAAAGAAAAAAAAAAATTAAATATAATGTGTTTTTTAAATCATAATAACAACTGTATTTAATGATTAAGTAAAAAATATAATAAATGCGTTATATAGTAGGCCTACACAATACATAATTAGCAAAATACTCTCTATAGCTCTTTTTTCTAGCCAAAACAACGTGCTATATATCATGGTCATTAAATGGCTTTCCTAAGATAAATGTTATGTGACAATTGTTCTCCAGCTGTTATATTGACCTGTTTGCACGGTTGAAAAACACTGATTGGTCAATATTATGCATGTATGATATACATTTCGGTAAGTTGCGTGAGAAAATGCCAGAGGTGGGAGTAAGTCACTAAATGCAAGTCTCAAGTCAAGTCCAAGTCTTAACATTGCAAGTCAAAGTCAAGTCAAGTCATTCTGTTGTAAGGGTCAAGTCAAAGTCAAGTCAAGTCATACACTTTGCCAAGTCAAGTCAAGTCAAGTCATACACTTTGTCAAGTCAAGTCAAGTCATACACTTTGTCAAGTCAAGTCAAGTCGCAACTTAGTCATCAAGTCATACCAAGTCGCACACAGGCTCGTTTGACACATTTTTTTTACTTTAAATGACTTATTTAGACACAGAGGGCTGATGATGGGTTACAAAAATAAATAAATTAACTTGTGTGTAATAAATAAAACATTGTTAAGAAGCACTTTAAATGCTCTAAAATAAAAATAAATTAAATGAAACAAGTAAACAAGAATTAATAAAACTTGTCCCATCTTGTGCTAGCCCTACATATAGTTATTTTGCTGTGATGTCCCCTATGAAAGAGTAAACTAAACAAAAGCATCCTAAAAGCTCTCTGTTTTTGGACATTACATAGCAGGTTTTTGACAGACACGGGATAACACACCCGTTGTGAATGTGGACCTCAAGTTTACATTATTTTATACTACAGGGCCGTTGAATGCTTGAATCTGATTGGTTGACGGACGTTCTGAGGTGTGCAATTATTTTCAGGGAACCGCACGGCTAAAGTAGTTCCAGGCAGGTCTTAACCGCATTACAGCTCCATATCACTGCGCCTACTTAACTGTAAAAACGGAAAATAGGATACAATTCATAACAAGAAAAAACATGCAGCCCCATGCGCTTGATCTGCAATTTTCAATGTCTAACTTCACAATCAATGGAAACATGCAGTTTAATTTTAATAAATAAAGTATAGTCCTATACCGTAAAACTTCAAATAATAGCCGAGTCCCAAATAGACGCCTGTCTCTTTTACACGCCTGGTGTGGCTACAGGTTTGGATAAATAAAGGCCGGTCTCAAATAGAGGCCGGGTCTTTTTTTAGTTTCGGGTTGTATTTAATCTTCTAAAACCCGTCAGATCGTCTGTTTAAGCCAGTTATATGGTGTAGATTGGGCACGCAAGAGAGCCCTGCGCATTTGGGCGGGAGCTGTTAGCGCAAGCAAGGCAGGAGGTATCGCACACCGACGAGATGCGCCGCGTCTATGTATCGCACACCGGACGAGAAGCGCCGCGCCGCGTCTATGTATCGCACACCAGACGAGATGCGCCGCGCCGCGTCTATGTATCGCACACCGGACGAGAAGCGCCGCGTCTATGTATCGCACACCGGACGAGAAGCGCCGCGCCGATGACAACTTTATCACACACCGGACGAGAAGCGCCGCGCCGCGTCTATGACAACTTTATCACACACCGGACGAGAAGCGCCGCGCCGCGTCTATGACAACTTTATCACACACCGGACGAGAAGCGCTGCGCCGCGTCTATGACAACTCGAGTTATCACACACCGGACGAGAAGCACCGCGCCGCGTCTGTGACAACTCGAGTTATCACACACTGGACGAGAAGCACCGCGCCGCGTCTGTGACAACTCGAGTTATCACACACCGGACGAGAAGCACCGCGCCGCGTCTGTGACAACTCGCGTTCGCACACCGGACAAGAAGCACCGTGCCGCGTCTGTGACAACTTACATTCGCACACCGGACGAGAAGCACCGCGCCGCGTCTGAGACAACTCGCGTTATCGCACACCGGACAAGAAGCGCGCGCGTGCGGCGTTTATGACAACTCGAGTTATCGGACGCGCACTTTGTCAGTTTATGGCCAGCAATATTGTTATGTTTAAGGACATTATAGAATTAAGATCATGTCTATGTTATGATTGTACTGTACAATTAAATACAATCGTTGCTTAGTCTACACAGTCTGAATTCACTTTACCTCAGAGCGTCCGTTAACTGAATTGAGAATATCATCTGAAAATCCGATAGCAGCAGCAATTTTCATTCAACCAGCTGATTTCTGTAAATGAATGTAAAGCTAAATGTATATTGCAGCGCAGGGTGAAGTCTTAACACTAAATTAAAGGCCTGTCTCATAAAGACGCCTGTCTCCAATACAAGCCGGTGCAGTTCGGCGATTTGGGAAAATAAAAGCCCGGGCTATTATTTGAAGTTTTACGGTATATAGCCTAATCAATAGAAAAATATATATAATTAAAGCTGCAAGCAGCGATTGCGGGCCCAAGCCGGTGGCACCGCCACCCTGGTGCCTTTAGTGGAACTAAAGGCACCGGGTGGCGGTGCCACCGGCTTGGGCCCTCCATCGCTGCTTGCAGCTTTAATTATATATATATATATATAAAAAAAAAAATATATATACATATATATATAACATATATTATGTAAATTCTTTTTCCCCCCTATTTTTAACATATATATTATTATATATATAATAATAATATATATATTATTAACATTTTTGGATGCTAAACTATTCTTTTTATAGGCTTTGTACTTTGTACACTTTGTACACTCACGTTCCAATATAGAAAAATTATCCTCTTCAAATGCGCAAAAATGTGCTTGGAAACATCACAGTGGAGCGGTGCTTACTATGAACGGCACAAACTGTACAAATGACTATTTAAACAGAGCAGTGTAATTTTTATATGTAAGGTTGACTATTTTATTATTATATTTTATTAAGGCTATAATGAACATGCTGCGATGTCAAGATTGCAATGCTGGAATGCTGTGTGTGTGTGTGTGTGTGTGTGTGTGTGTGTGTGTGTGTGTGTGTGTGTGTGAGGCTCGATCGAACAATGGAGACATAAAAACATACTCCGTCATTTTGTTCATACAGACCATCTTTCAAAATGCAAAGTGTTTCCTTATATTTGTGTACACTCGCAATGAAACACAACATTGTGCTTTTGTTAAACTATAAACTCTTGTCAAACTGTAACCTACAACTGTCACCCAACCAAATCACACACACACACACACACACACACACACACACACACACACACACACACACACACACACACACACACACACACACACACACACACACACACACACACACACACACACACACACACACACACACATCCCCCCTCCCCTCCCCTCCCCACACAGACAGACACACACACACACAGAATGGCAGAGAGACAGAGAGAGAGAAAATACACATTCAAATATCTGACTTCCTGTTGGTTGGAGCTAATGACTGTAAATTAGAAAGTTGTCTGGATCGAAGAGAAGAATATACGTACCGAGTTTGGTTACTGTAGGTAAAACTATAACTAAGTTATAACACACTTTATGCATTCTTTTTTAATCATAAATTTGTTTCCTCGCCACGGCCAAACCGTTCGAGATATCAAAAATCCCCTGGCAATTTATCATCTTCCATGTCTTGACTTCATGCTGACCGAGTTTCGTGGTCATCGGATGAATTCTCTAGGAGAAGTGTTTCAAATGCGAGAGCAAGCGTTCTCCAATCAACCCGTAATAGCCGACTTCCTGTTGGGCTGGCGTAAAACTTGACCCAGGGAAAGTTGTTTGGCCCGATTAAATCTATATGTGTACCGAGTTTCATATTAATTCATGCAAGCGTGTTTGATATACGGACAAGTGTTCGAATCCCATTCCAGGGGGCGCTGTCGAGCCCCCCTGCCACGCCCGGGTACCAGCTTCAGCCTGGCCCTGTTGGCCGCGGGTTCTGAACTGTATGCAAAATTTCAAGAGTTTTCGAGCATGTTAAGGCCCTCAAAAGTGCCAGAGATTTTGCACACAGCAGAGAAATGGTTAAACTAAACTAGCCCCCCTCCTCACACTCACACACACACACACACACACACACACACACACACACACAGAGGGGCAGAGGGAAAATGCTCCAAACAGTACACATTCAAACCAAAATATCTGACTTCCTGTTGGTCGGAGCTAATGACTGTAAATTAGAAAGTTGTCCGGATCGAAGAGAAGAATATACGTACCGAGTTTGGTTACTGTAGGTAAAACTAATACCCCATTTTTGACTAAAGGTGGCGCTACTGAGCCCCTTACCACGCCCGTTTCTGAAACTTCGCACATGTCTATTACACAATAAATGTCAAATGCATGTTGAGTTTCATGCAATTTGAAGCATGTTAAGAGCCTCAAATGCATCCAAAAAGAATATAAAAGTTAAAGCGTTGCCATGGCGACAGTATTAAAGATATCAATAATCCTTTCACAGGTCTACATCTGTCGTATGTTTACATTATACAGATGAAGTTTGAAGCAAATCGGGTAAAAATAAAGAGGGTGATTTCAAAGCATTTCGAAAGTGACACACTTCCTCTGCCAGTTGGTTGGCGCTATAACTTTGACTCACAATAGTCACATC
>JARPMJ010003918.1:0-15000 GCA_033366665.1 Phoxinus dragarum
ACACACACAATACACGCATACTGTACACACACACACACTGTACACGCACACACACTGTACACGAACACACTACACACACACACACACACACACACACACACACACACACACACACACACACAACACCAGTGTGGACCCTGCAGTGCTCCGGTCTCTTTTCCCAGGGTGAAGCATTGAGGTCTGATTCCCTCAGGTATCGTTTCCCACTGGTATTCAGAGCTCATGGTATTATTACCACTGATCCAGGAACAGGCTTTAACACTAAACACAACACTGAAGCAGCACTCAATCAAGCAGAAGACAGATCTCAAGTCCGCTTTAAACCTCAGAAAGTACGGCTGAACCAGTACACACCAATTACTTGAAAAAAAAAAAAAAAAGATTTAAAGGGATCATATAAAACTCCTGAAGAAAAATCCAGGAGAAAACAAAAAAAATGTTTTTTTATATAAACTGAATCACAAATAAATCACATCAAATGTGGTCGAGAAATTACCCCCCACAAGAACATTTAAAGTCATTATTGTGTTAAATGAGAAAAGGATAAAAAAATATATTAGAAAAAGTAGCTATAGAAAAATATTTTCTTTGATTCAACAAAATATAAAACACAAACTTTAGGCTTCAACGGCCATGAGAGTGAGTAAACGATGACATAAACTATGACAGAATTTTCAATTTTGTGGGAACTCTTCCTAAGGGTTTTTTTATTCACATGAAATGTGTTTTTTTATTTATTTATTAAATGATACTCGTAAATAAGAAACATAACTGCCAGTAGGTGGCGGTAAATGTCTAAATGAGTGAGTCATTGAATCATTCATTGATGTGATTCATTCAAAAAGCTGATTCATTCAGGAACAAAGAAAATTAAACATTCGTTCACCCGATTGATTCGCTCAAAATGCAGATTCATTCTGAAATTAAACACGTGTGTTTCACAGAGCCGCACTTCTTCATGTTCATCACCAATCAACTGTAATGAAATGTAAGACATATTTTTTCCCCATAGCTAATCATATATATACTATATTGCCAAAACTTATGGGACATTTGTGTAAACATGCACATGAACTTTAAATGACATTCCATTTCTTTGCAGCTCTAACAGCTTCAGCTCCTCTGGGAAGGCTTTCCACAAGGTTTAGGAGTGTTGATGGGAATTTTTGAGCACTCTTCTAGAAGTGCATTAGTGAGGTCCGGCACTGGTGTTGGACGAGAAGCTCTCAGTCTCCGCTCTTCATCCCGAAGCTGTTCTATCAGGGTTGAGCTCATGACTCTGTGCAGCCAGTCCAGTTCCTCCACACCACACTCGTCATCCATGTGTTAGAACAGGAACATCCACAAACTCTTCCCACAAAGTTGGAGCATGAAATTGTCCAAAAGGTCTTGGTATGCAGAAGCATTAGAAGTTCCTTTCACTGGAACTAAGAGGCCAACCCCACGCCATAACCCCCCTCCACCAAACAACTCCACAACAACCCCACGCCAAAACCCCCCTCCACCAAACAACCCCACAAAACAACCCCACACCATAACCCCCCCTCCACCAAACAACCCCACACCATAACCCCCCCTCCACCAAACAACTCCACAAACAACCCCACACCATAACCCCCCCTCCACCAACAACTCCCAAACAACCCCACTCCATAACCCCCCTCCACCAAACAACTCCACAAACAACCCCACGCCATAACCCCCCTCCACCAAACAACTCCACAAACAACCCCACGCCATAACCCCCTCCACCAAACAACTCCACAAACAACCCCCACACCATAAACCCCCCTCCACCAAACAACTCCACAACAACCCCACGCATAACCCCCCTCCACCAAACAACTCCACAAACAACCCCACGCCATAACCCCCCTCCACCAAACAACTCCACAAACAACCCCACGCCATAACCCCCCTCCACCAAACAACCCCACAAACAACCCCACACCATAACCCCCCCTCCACCAAACAACCCCACACCATAACCCCCCCACCACCAAACAACTCCACAAACAACCCCACGCCATAACCCCCTCCACCAAACAACTCCACAAACAACCCCACGCCATAACCCCCCTCCACCAAACAACCCCACAAACAACCCCACGCCATAACCCCCCTCCACCAAACAACTCCACAAACAACCCCACGCCATAACCCCCCTCCACCAAACAACCCCACAAACAACCCCACACCATAACCCCCCCTCCACCAAACAACCCCACACCATAACCCCCCTCCACCAAACAACTCCACAAACAACCCCACGCCATAACCCCCCCCTCCACCAAACAACCCCACACCATAACCCCCCTCCACCAAACAACTCCACAAACAACCCCACGCCATAACCCCCCTCCACCAAACAACCCCACAAACAACCCCACACCATAACCCCCCTCCACCAAACAACCCCACAAACAACCCCACGCCATAACCCCCCCTCCACCAAACAACCCCACACCATAACCCCCCTCCACCAAACAACTCCACAAACAACCCCACACCATAACCCCCCCTCCACCAAACAACTCCACAAACAACCCCACGCCATAACCCCCCTCCACCAAACAACCCCACACCATAACCCCCCCTCCACCAAACAACTCCACAAACAACCCCACACCATAACCCCCCCTCCACCAAACAACTCCACGCCATAACCCCCCCTCCACCAAACAACCCCACACCATAACCCCCCTCCACCAAACAACTCCACAAACAACCCCACGCCATAACCCCCCCTCCACCAAACAACCCCACACCATAACCCCCCACCACCAAACAACTCCACAAACAACCCCACGCCATAACCCCCCCTCCACCAAACAACCCCACGCCATAACCCCCCTCCACCAAACAACCCCACAAACAACCCCACGCCATAACCCCCCCTCCACCAAACAACTCCACAAACAACCCCACGCCATAACCCCCCTCCACCAAACAACCCCCACAAACCAACCCCACACCATAACCCCCCCTCCACCAAACAACCCCACACCATAACCCCCCTCCACCAAACAACCCCACAAACAACCCCACGCCATAACCCCCCCCTCCACCAAACAACTCCACAAACAACCCCACACCATACCCCCCCTCCACCAAACAACCCCACAAACAACCCCACGCCATAACCCCCCTCCACCAAACAACTCCCACAAACCTAACCCCCACACCCATAACCCCCCCCTCCACCAAACAACTCCACAAACAACCCCACGCCATAACCCCCCCCTCCACCAAACAACTCCACAAACAACCCCACACCATAACCCCCCTCCACCAAACAACCCCACGCCATAACCCCCCCTCCACCAAACAACTCCACAAACAACCCCACGCCATAACCCCCCCTCCACCAAACAACTCCACAAACAACCCCACGCCATAACCCCCCCTCCAGCAAACAACTCCACAAACAACCCCCACACCATAACCCCCCTCCACCAAACAACCCCACGCCATAACCCCCCCTCCACCAAACAACCCCACAAACAACCCCATGCCATAACCCCCCTCCACCAAACAACCCCACAAACAACCCCACGCCATAACCCCCCTCCACCAAACAACCCCACAAACAACCCCACGCCATAACCCCCCCTCCACCAAACAACTCCACAAACAACCCCACGCCATAACCCCCCCTCCACCAAACAACTCCACAAACAACCCCACGCCATAACCCCCCCTCCACCAAACAACTCCACAAACAACCCCACACCATAACCCCCCTCCACCAAACAACCCCACAAACAACCCCACGCCATAACCCCCCCCTCCACCAAACAACTCCACAAACAACCCCACGCCATAACCCCCCCTCCACCAAACAACTCCACAAACAACCCCACGCCATAACCCCCCCTCCACCAAACAACTCCACAAACAACCCCACGCCATAACCCCCCTCCACCAAACAACTCCACAAACAACCCCACGCCATAACCCCCCTCCACCAAACAACCCCACAAACAACCCCACGCCATAACCCCCCCTCCACCAAACAACTCCACAAACAACCCCACGCCATAACCCCCCCTCCACCAAACAACTCCACAAACAACCCCACGCCATAACCCCCCCTCCACCAAACAACTCCACAAACAACCCCACACCATAACCCCCCTCCACCAAACAACTCCACAAACAACCCCACGCCATAACCCCCCCCTCCACCAAACAACTCCACAAACAACCCCACACCATAACCCCCCCACCACCAAACAACTCCACAAACAACCCCACACCATAACCCCCCTCCACCAAACAACCCCACACCATAACCCCCCCTTCACCAAACAACCCACACACCATAACCCCCCCTCCACCAAACTTTACACTTGGCACAATGCAGTCAGGCAAGTACCGTTCTTGCCAAACCCAGACTTGTTCATCGGAAGCGTGATTCGTCACTATATATATATATATATATTCATAAACACCCATTCATAAACCGACGGCGGTGTCAGCCATGCAAGCCGCCATCCAGCTTGTCGGGAGCAGCTGGGGTTAGGTGTGTGTGTGTGTGTGTGTGTGTGTGTGTGTGTGTGTGTGTGTGTGTGTCGGGAGCAGCTGGGTTAGGTGTCTTGCTCATGGACACCTCGACACTTGGTCAGGTGGAACCGGGGATTGAACCACCAACCTTTCGGTTTGTAGACAACCTACATGAACCACTGAGCCACTGCCGCCCACTAAGTGTTGGGTCTCTGGGAACAAAAATAAATCATACCGTATATGAAATATGACTCTAAGATCTTGACAGTGTTGAGCTCTGGTTTGCTCAGTCATTCATGAGACACCTGGACTCCTGCTTGGGTTTGACCTTTAACCTCTCAGTGTTTCTGCAGTCGGAGCACGGGGATCCAATCAGACGCTGATATCACATCAGCACTCGACTCTGAATGCAATACTGAACACACAGTTAAAGCAAAAGAGTTCCAAATCTAAGGTCAAGTGTAAAATTGAAGAGAGCTTGTGTATAGTCTGGGGAAAGCTCAGATCTCAGTTGTGTGTAATTAAACTTTAAGAGCCGAGAGTGGAACAGAGGTGTGTGTGTGTGTTCAGCCTGGTTACTTTAACAGCGGCCGAGGGATGATTGGGCTCCTCATAAAACCAGAGAGATTCAGCCTCACCGAGGGAGTCGTGAAGATCATGAGTCCCCAGAGAAACCAGTCATCCATCTCAATCACACACACTGGGCATCGAGTGAGTGTGTGTGTGTGTGTGTGTGTGTGTGTGTGTGTGTGTGTGTGTGTGTGTGTGTGTGTGTGTGTGTGTGTGTGTGTGTGTGTGTGTGAGTGAGTGAGTGAGTGAGTGAGTGAGTGTGTGAGTGAGTGTGTGTGTGAGTGAGTGAGTGAGTGAGTGTGTGTGTGAGTGTGTGAGTGAGTGAGTGTGTGTGTGTGTGAGTGTGTGAGGTGAGTGAGTGAGTGTGTGTGAGAGTGTGTGAGTGAGTGAGTGAGCGAGCGAGTGTGTGTGAGTGAGTGAGTGTGTGTGTGTGTGTGAGTGAGTTAGTGAGTGTGCGAGTGAGTGAGTGAGCGAGTGAGTGTGTGTGTGTGAGTGAGTGAGTGAGTGAGCGAGCGAGCGTGAGTGAGTGAGTGAGTGAGTGAGAGAGTGAGCGAGTGTGTGAGCGAGAGTGTGCGAGTGAGTGAGTGAGTGAGTCAGTGAGTGTGTGTGTGAGTGAGTGAGTGAGTGTGTGTGTGTGTGTGTGTGTGTGTGTGAGTGAGTGAGTGAGTGAGTGAGTGAGTGAGTGAGTGAGTGAGTGCGTGAGTGAGTGAGTGTGTGTGAGTGAGTGTGTGAGTGAGTGAGTGTGTGTGAGTGAGTGCGTGAGTGAGTGAGTGTGTGTGAGTGAGTGTGTGAGTGAGTGAGTGTGAGTGAGTGAGTGAGTGAGTGAGTGAGTGAGTGAGTGTGTGAGTGTGTGAGTGAGTGAGTGTGTGTGTGAGTGAGTGCGTGAGTGAGTGTGTGTGAGTGAGTGTGTGAGTGAGTGAGTGTGAGTGAGTGAGTGAGTGAGTGAGTGAGTGAGTGAGTGAGTGAGTGAGTGAGTGAGTGAGTGAGTGAGTGTGAGTGTGTGTGTGAGTGAGTGTGTGAGTAGTGAGTGAGTGTGAGTGAGTGTGTGTGAGTGAGTGTGTGAGTGAGTGAGTGAGTGAGTGAGTGAGTGAGTGAGTGTGAGTGAGTGAGTGAGTGAGTGAGTGAGTGAGTGAGTGTGTGAGTGAGTGAGTGTGTGTGAGTGAGTGCGTGAGTGAGTGAGTGTGTGTGTGAGTGAGTGTGTGAGTGTGTGAGTGTGAGTGAGTGAGTGAGTGAGTGAGTGAGTGAGTGAGTGTGTGAGTGAGTGAGTGAGTAAGTGTGAGTGTGTTTGTGAGTGAGTATGTGTGAGTGAGTGAGTGAGTGTGAGAGTGAGTGTGTTTGTGAGTGAGTGAGTGGTGTGTGTGAGTGAGTGAGTGAGTGAGAGTGAGAGTGTGTTTGTGAGTGTGAGTGAGTGAGTATGTGTGAGTGAGTGTGTTTGTGAGTGAGTGAGTGTGTGTGAGTGAGTGAGTGTGTTTGTGAGTGAGTGAGTATGTGTGAGTGAGTGTGTGTGTGAGTGAGTGTGAGTATGTATGTGTGAGTGAGTGTGTTTGTGAGTGAGTGAGTATGTGTGAGTGAGTGAGTGTGTTTGTGAGTGAGTGAGTGTGAGAGTGAGTGTGTTTGTGAGTGAGTGAGGAGTGAGCGAG
Source organism: Phoxinus dragarum (assembly GCA_033366665.1). Classification (NCBI taxonomy): domain Eukaryota; kingdom Metazoa; phylum Chordata; class Actinopteri; order Cypriniformes; family Leuciscidae; genus Phoxinus; species Phoxinus dragarum. The sequence goes on from JARPMJ010003918.1 coordinate 6,717, forward strand.
CGAGTTGCACAACATCAATATCACGTTTGTGACTGTGGCAAATCAATTAAACCCATCATCTGTTTCATTTTTCATTATATCATAAAAAAGATATTTTCTCTCGCTCTGTCGTGTATAAAAGAGTTTGATGAATTATACAGATATATCCGCTAACATTCACAATCCAAATATATATCACAGTCTATCCAGATCATTAAATGAAGTGTTTACATGCTAAATCTTACAGAGATTATGCTTAATAACCCAACCATCACAACTTAAAATGGTTTATATCCATTCAATGTTACGACTTATTTTATTCTGTTCATATTTGAGAAGTGTTCAGCAGCTTGACTCTCCATGATGAGCAACAACTGTGAAGGTCATTTACATATGAAACTAGAGCATGTAAAATGTCACGTCAAACTAACTTAGTATAGGTTTTAATGAAAGAAACTTCATGATTTAAAAAGGCCATAACCACCAAAACATCGAGCAGCTGAAGAGTTGCTTACATCCTTGATTACTAACATTATAAGCTGACTTCAGGGAAAAATAAAATGCTACAAATACGTGCAAAACTGGTGGGTTGCTGAAATAACATATATATGTAAGGATTAGGACAATAAAAAGGTTTTACTAGTGCTACTTTGCCACAAAATAATCAGTACTAGTAAAATGGACTGGTTGCTCTAATCCTCGAAAAACCATGCAAGAAAATAATATTAATATAAATAAAGAAAAATATTAATTATTGGCAGCAGGCAGTGTTACATTTACATTCAATTATTTTACTTTTATCATTATTATTATAAATGCAAGCAATATTAACATTTATATTTGTTCCTTTAAAGGGAGAATATTTATATATATATAAAAATAAATGGTCCCACTTTACCTACCATGTATAAACTTTGAAATTAACTATTTAATAAATGCAAAAAAAAAAAAAACTGGTAAAAACACCTCATATAAAGTTTGACCAAATAAAAAAATACAAGTAAAAATGCTGTCATTAATTCAGTCTTTCTGTCATCATTTCAAACCTTCATGCTATTATTTTTCTTTTGTGGAACACAAAAGGTGAATTTTGAAGCATCTTCACACAGCTGGTGAGTTTGAGCAAATATAATGACAGAATTTTCATTTCTTTGGCAGTCTATTACTTTAAAACAATCATAACTTCACGGTTTAAACTCAAAATATGATCGAACGAAACAAAAACATTTTATTCAAAATATGAATCTGGCTTTATGGATAGCTACTCATCAAAGTGTGAAATGAAGACAGAAAGTGACAAATTACAATGAAAAGATAGAGCAAGTGAAAACAGAGAGAGACAGAGCAACTGTTCCTGCCATTACTTCTGGGTATTATGTGTGTGTGAGTGGGCAGACGCAAGTGTGAGCACATATGGGCTCGCATGAGTGTGTGTGTGTGTGTGTGTGTGTGTGTGTAGGTGTGTGTGTGTGTGTTAGAGAGAGAGCCAGCACCAAAAATACTTCTGAGGGACACAGGTGCTGTTGGAAATGTCAGTTTGGAGGAGGAGGGTTTGACATGCAGCAAACGACTACAAAACACAAAGGCAAGCGAGTGCCAGGAAAACTGCCAGCCTGCAGTCCCTCAGCACAGAGAACAAGACAAACCTGTCCTGACACTCGGGATAAGATAAACCTGTCCTGACACTCCGGGATAAGACAAACCTAGTCCTGACGCTCGGGATAGGACAAACCTAGTCCTGACACTCCGGGATAAGATGAACCTGTCCTGACGCTCGGGATAAGATAAACCTGTCCCTGACGCTCGGGATAAGATGAACCTGTCCTGACGCTCGGGATAAGATGAACCTGTCCTGACGCTCGGGATAGGACAAACCTGTCCTGACGCTCGGGATAGGACAAACCTGTCCTGACGCTCCGGGATAAGAGAAACCTAGTCCTGACGATCGGGATAGGACAAACCTAGTCCTGACGCTCGGGATAGGACAAACCTAGTCCTGACGCTCGGGATAGGACAATCCTAGTCCTGACGCTCGGGATAGGACAAACCTAGTCCTGACGCTCGGGATAGGACAAACCTAGTCCTGACAATCGGGATAGGACAAACCTAGTCCTGACGCTCGGGATAGGACAAACCTAGTCCTGACGCTCGGGATAGGACAAACCTGTCCTGACGCTCGGGATAGGACAAACCTAGTCCTGACACTCGGGATAGGACAAACCTGACCTGACACTCGGATAGGACAAACCTGTCCTGACACTCGGGATAGGACAAACCTGTCCTGACACTCGGGATAGGACAAACCTGTCCTGACACTCGGGATAGGACAAACCTGTCCTGACACTCGGGATAGGACAAACCTGTCCTGACACTCGGGATAGGACAAACCTGTCCTGACACTCGGGATAGGATAAACCTGTCTTGACACTCGGGATAGGACAAACCTGTCCTGACACTCGGGATAGGACAAACCTGTCCTGACACTCGGGATAGGACAAACCTGTCCTGACACTCGGGATAGGACAAACCTGTCCTGACACTCGGGATAGGACAAACCTGTCCTGACACTCGGGATAGGACAAACCTGTCCTGACACTCGGGATAGGACAAACCTGTCCTGGCACTCGGGATAGGACAAACCTGTCCTGACACTCGGGATAGGACAAACCTGTCCTGACACTCGGGATAGGACAAACCTGTCCTGACACTCGGGATAGGACAAACCTGTCCTGACACTCGGGATAGGACAAACCTGTCCTGACACTCGGGATAGGACAAACCTGTCCTGACACTCGGGATAGGACAAACCTGTCCTGACACTCGGGATAGGACAAACCTGTCCTGACACTCGGGATAGGACAAACCTGTCCTGACACTCGGGATAGGACAAACCTGTCCTGACACTCGGGATAGGACAAACCTGTCCTGACACTCGGGATAGGACAAACCTGTCCTGACACTCGGGATAGGACAAACCTGTCCTGACACTCGGGATAGGACAAACCTGTCCTGACACTCGGGATAGGACAAACCTGTCCTGACACTCGGGATAGGACAAACCTGTCCTGACACTCGGGATAGGACAAACCTGTCCTGACACTCGGGATAGGACAAACCTGTCCTGACACTCGGGATAGGACAAACCTGTCCTGACACTCGGGATAGGACAAACCTGTCCTGACACTCGGGATAGGACAAACCTGTCCTGACACTCGGGATAGGACAAACCTGTCCTTACACTCGGGTAGGACAAACCTGTCCTGACTCGGGATAAGACTTCAGTGTCAGACTCTCACCGGCACAGGTGGCAGATCCGCACAGCACACACACTTAATGCTGTGGTGTGAAACCTGAGACTCAGACCTGCTAAATGACATCATTACACCGTGTCCTAACCAGACAAGATGTGATCAGATTCCAGAGACAAGCAGTTTTTCTGTCCATACAGAATGAGACATGACCAAATCAATCCAAAATCACAGCCAATCAGAAGAGCATGTGGGCTTAGTCAGTATTCATACTGAGTGACTGGAACCATCTTTGTCATAAAATACACGTTTGTTCATAGTTAAAACTTTTTCTTTTTTTTTTTACATGGAAAAGATGCCTTTTCTTGTGGCGTTGCGTCTGGTTTGGGGACACTGTGTGACTCTAGACCAAAACCAGACTCATCTAAGACTCCGACCTAGACAAGAACCAGACACTTGGCATATTATGCCGGCGCTTGTGTTCTTGCATTCGCTGATATTGTCAAGCATGTTTGTGCCATTCAAACTTAAACATTTGGCTTTCTGTGGTATTTTTGGATTTTGCTTTGCAAATTTGCTTTGCAAAGTCATGAATGTCACCACAATAACATTATCTAGCTGGCTTCAATAAATGGGGTTCTGTTGAAAATGTGACAGTCTTGGAAACCTCAGAAATACATTGGTTGAAAATACTAAACAAATCGGTAATTTTGCATATCATATGGCATCTGAATCCAGAATTTATTTTTTTATAAAAGTGTACAGCCATTATTAATGCAAATTAAAAACAATAAATTACTTGCTGTCTTTTATTGTGGAAAGATTTCGATTTAAAGGAAAAAAAATTCATTCTCTCTGCATTTTTGTGACAAAAATATGTATTTTTAAAACATTGAAAATAAGTGAGGGCTTTGTTACATTTTTCCAAAAACAAAATTTCCACGCAGCATAAAGAAAAACTATTACATTATGGGTAACACTTGACAATAAGGTTCGTTATTTAACATTAGTTAACTACTTTAGTTAAATTGAACTAAGAATGAACAATACTTCATTTATTAATCATAATACGTTATTAAAATCAAAGTTGTATTTGTTAACATTAGTTAATGCACTGTGAACTAACATGAACAAACAAATGAACAGATGTATTTTTATTAACTAACATTAATAAATACTGTAACAAAGGTATTGTTCATGGTTAGTTAATGTTAGTTAATACCTTAACTAATTAATCTTATTGTAAAGTGAAATGATCAATAAACGAATCAAGACCATAAGAGAATGATTCAGACCACGATGTACACAAGATCAAGACTCGGTCTGAGATAAACACAGATCAGTGATGGAGCAGATCAGGACAACACACTTAGATTTAAGCAGTCGGATTTTGCAGAAACACACACACACTGAAACACAGATCACACTCTCACACACCAGGTTCACAGGTTAAAAGCCACAGCTGATAAACAAATAAGAGATTATCAGCTCTGATCCTGCACACAGCCGAGAGCGTTTCTCCCGTTTCTCCATCCGTGAGGAGCACAGGACGTTCTGCTTCACATCTCATCAGACAAACACGGGATCATTTCTGGAAACCTGAACTGAACTGAACTCAGTGCGCATGTAAGAACCCGTGTGGATCCCGTGGGAAAACTCTCAAAAACAGCTGACGAGGAGTTTCAGGAACATCTTCATTAACGGAGAACACACTGTCCCCTCACACACACTCGAGCACCTTCAGCAGAACGCTTATGAAACAGGTGGACAGACGCCACTAATGCTAATCCTGGCGGCGCTCGCTCCAGAAGCAGTGAGCTCAACTGGGAGCATTTCAGGACATCGTATGTGAAGGCTGTTCGAGGCCGGCTTATAATGCTCAGGTTATAATGCGGTCTTCTAAGATGAGTTTAAACGCAGCATTGCAATGCAATCCCAGAATGCAATGCAACGAGCCGAGTGAAAACGGATCCAGGTGGCAGAAGAAACGAGAGCACCTTTTATTCAGAATCACAACGGGATTTACTTACTTATAAAAGACAAATTCCTTTTGTGCAAAAACATACTTGACGATAAAACATACTTGACGTGCAAGAAAGATATACTATACTATATTAAAAGATAAAGTGAATATCTGTCCTGCACGTCAAGCCAGTAAAGTTGCGCTTCCATATACTATATTTGATGTGTGTGTGTTTATGAATGTTTATACATCAGTAAAAGCATAAATTAAACTTGTTCATCACATACAGTGAATGCGTCTCTTCAGAAACCTTTGATTAAATTGCTCAATTCATATAGATCACATTTACAATATCTTTATGAGCATAAATGTTTTAATCCTTGCAAGCGCACTGCACTCGCAACCACATCAATCCCAAATCACAGCCAATCAGAAAAGTGTGTGGGCGGAGCTTCTCTGCAAACACTGCACTCAACCAAATCAATCCAAAATCACAGCCAATCAGAAAAGTGTGGGCGGAGCCTCTCTGCAAACACACTGCACTCAACCAAATCAATCCAAAATCACAGCCAATCAGAAGTGTGGGCGGAGTCTCTCTGCAAACACACTGCACTCAACCAAATCAATCCAAAATCACAGCCAATCAGAAGTGTGGGCGGAGTCTCTCTGCAAACACACTGCACTCAACCAAATTAATGAGCATGTTTGGTTTGCATGAACTTTTAATGGAAGGACTCTTTTGGTTTCATCAAAATCATAATTTTTGTTTTGAATATTAACGGATTGGGTTTGCAATGCCACTAACGGAGCATAATTGTAATTTTTGTTTAACAAACAGCATGCTAAAAATCAAACTATACTGAAATCAAGCCGAGTCTCTCGTGCAGAGTGTATTTGTGATGTCTATGTAGAGCACAAACCAGTGAGTAGTGAAGCGCCATGCCAGTCGGGGAGCTGCCGTGGCGGACGCGCACTGTGTTGTAGAGCAGAGATAATGTGTGTCATTTATGTATGACACTCTTCTGTGGTTCCTGTCACAGTTTAGAAGCTCTGTGGAGAAATGAACCTGTTGTGTGTGTGTGTGTGTGTGTGTGTGTGTGTGTGTGTGTGTGTGTGTGTGTGTGTGTGTGTGTGTGTGTGTGTGTGTGTGTGTAGAGAGCACTAGATAGGTAGTGGAGGGTGAAGGTGACCCTGTGGCACAGATCCAGTCCTGTTTGACCCCAGACACCTGCAGAAAACCCCTCACACACACACACACACACACTAACCCAACCCCTAAACCTACCCATCACACACACACACACACCTAAACCTACCCATCACACACACACACACACACCTAAACCTACCCATCACACACACACACACACACACACACACTAACCCAACCCCTAAACCTACCCATCACACACACACACACACTAACCCAACCCCTAAACCTACCCATCACTCTCACACACACACACACTAACCCAACCCCTAAACCTACCCATCACTCTCACACACACACACACACACACACACACTAACCCAACCCCTAAACCTACCCATCACTCACACACACACTAACCCTCCCCTAAACCTACCCATCACTCACACACACACACACACACACTAACCCAACCCCTAAACCTACCCATCACTCACACACACACACACACACACTAACCCAACCCCTAAACCTACCCATCACTCACACACACACACTAACCCTCCCCGTAAACCTATTACACACACACTAACCCGACACCTAAACTTACCCATCACACACAAACAAGCCCTCCCCCTAAACCTACTACTCTCACACACACACTAACCCGTACAGTGTGTGTGTGTGTGTGTGTGAGATAACCGTACGTCACTGTCCATGATCATCAGTCTCTCAGGCGAGTGTGTGAGTTTTAAAGCTCCAGCTCTAGAGATGATGAACACTAGTGAGTGTCCAGGGAAGAATCACAGACTGGACCAGATGGGCATCGGTGGCATCATGCCAACCAGAACACAGACTGAGCCAAGCCACAAATGACTGGCTGTCTTCCCTACACACACACACACACACACACACACACACACACACACTAATCTACCCATCACACTGTAAAGCAGCCGGTTAACACACCCATCCTGAAGACTGAGAGGGACAAACTGATATGAGAGACTGAAGGAATAAATAAATAAAAAATACACCAAAAGAAAACAGAAAGAAAGCCAGCGTGTGTGTGTGTGTGCGTGAGCATGTGCGCGCGTGTGTGTGTGTGTGCATGTATGTGTGCGCGTGTGCATGTATGTGTGTACGTGCGCGTGTGCGTGCATGTATGTGTGTGTGTGTGTGTGTTTGTGTGCATCATGTATGTGTGCACGTGTGTGTGTGTGTGTGTGTGTGCGTGTGTGTGAGTGTGTGTGTGTGTGTGTGTGTGTGTGTGTGAGCGTGTAATATGGCAGGCGTTGGCGTGAGTCGCCACACACAGAAAGATCTTAGCATCTGCTGTAGGCTTAAGACTTTTATAATTATACATCTGTGAGTTTCAACAGCAGCTTTAATTAAACTACTACAGAACACACTCAGTCCCACGCTCACATGTCTAATTATGTGTTCTCCAGTCTCTCTCTCCGTCATCTGTTCTTCTCTTTCCTTCTTTACCTCATGTGCATCTCTGTAATCATCAGTCCAGATATAAATGACGTCTCTGTCCGGTACACTAAACGGCTGTCTTTGCTACTGTCCCTTTAAGACCAGTCATCTCGAGTCTCCTCATCTACAGCGCTTTAACAGTGTAGAGTTCCACAGCAACTTTACAGTGATACCAGGAGATTACAGTAACAGAGATTACAGTAACAGAGATTACAGTAACAGAGATTACAGTAACAGAGATTACAGTAACAGAGATTACAGTAACAGAGATTACAGTAACAGAGATTACAGTAACAGAGATTACAGTAACAGAGATTACAGTAACAGAGATTACAGTAACAGAGATTACAGTAACAGAGATTACAGTAACAGAGATTACAGTAACAGAGATTACAGTAACAGTGTTCAGGCTTTACAGCAGCTCTAGAATAAAGTTATTGTCCAGATAAAGTGAGTTTTGAT
>JARPMJ010003918.1:20000-84583 GCA_033366665.1 Phoxinus dragarum
CAGAGCGTTACTGACAGACTGGGAATAGAGGAGCCGCAACAATGGAGAATATGAGGAGAATAATCAACATTCAAGCAGGAGAACATGTTCTAGTCGAGCCTGAACTACAGCGAGACTGTAAGAGTGTCTTACCCTCACAGCTGCTGTGTCCCTCCTCATATCCGGCGCTGCAACTGCATTTCCCGATCGGCACCAGCCATTCCCCTTCAGCACTGCAATGCATTCTGGGAGGACTGTCGGTGTCCACCTCAGAGTTATTCACACACGAGCCTCTGACCTCCACTAGAGTCGCGAACGCAGCTTCGGCCACCGTATCCGGGAACACGGCTAGATTCTGCACCGTCGACAAGCATCGTTTATAATACACTCTCACGGACACCAGCGCGACGCACGCGCCGACGTCCTGGAACGCCAGATGAAACCCTTTCCGGTTCAGATGCCCGATCTCACGGACCTCCGTGTTCAGCTTCATCTTGCGCTCCCCCAGATCTCCCTGCGTGAAGCTCTCGTCCGCAGCGATGGTGTCGATCTTGCTGTATCGGTCCTCGCGCGTCACACGGCCCAGGTCCCAGTCGGACTCGGCGTACAGGAGGTTAAAGGTCTCCTTGCAGCTTCCGGAAACCCCTGGGATGCTGTTGCAGTCTCGAAGCGTGAACTGAAGCTCGATGAAGATGCGCTGGCCGCCCTGACGCCAGATCCAGCCCGTCTGGAGCCAGTTGTTCTGACTCGGCTCCATCACGTTACACACCTGATACGTGCGGATCGGCTTGTATTTCTCATCCACTCCGCTGATTTCCTCCCACTGGAACGAGAAGAGCGAGAGAGAGAAAGATCTGGTTCAAAACCAAGGTGAGATTCATTGCAAATCTTTCTTGTGTTTGCAATTTATCCATTAGCGTTGGTTAAATGCCAATGGATTAAAATGAAACAAAATAACTACACTTTACATGGGTTGTACAAACTTGTTCACTGTGCTTTATGAATCAAGGTCTCTATGATCAAATAAATTACAAACAAAATGTTAAAATTAAAATTCACATTTTCACTGAGCATGCCAACAGTATTAACAGGCTGAAGTGCGATACTTATATTAACAGATTAAATACAATACTAACTCATCAACTAACTTTAAATGTTTCCTTTGTTGCATCAAAAAGTTGACATATTTGGGGAGATATGCATCTACGTACACAAACATGGACATTAGCAAATCGCTGTAGACTTACAAGCCTACATATTACAAAAGAGTAAACATGTGTACACACGGTCCATGTCAATAAGTGCATCACATGTTGGTATTGATATTTATAAGGGTTTACAGTTCAATCAATCTGTGTAAAGATCAGTGGCGTATCAGCTACAGTCTCTCAAACACAGCATATATTCAGACTAAAGCGTCTTCAATCAGCACCACAAACAAGCTCATTGTCTGCTAGAGAGATTATAATGAGCCTCTGAAGACGAACACTCGGTGTTTTCACAATTAATTGCAGTGTAATGAAGATCCTTCGTTTCTGAGGGAATTGAGCAGTTTGGCGGAGACTCTCCACAGATACCAGAGTGAGTGGCAGTGAATTTCAACACCACAGGTGTGTGTGTGTGTGTGTGTGTGTGTGTGTGTGTGTGTGTGTGTGTGTGTGTGTGTCCACAGCTGTGGTGGGAGCAGGAGACAGAGGATTTAATCGCTGTCAGGTCCAGAATTAACAAGCTAAACAAATAACAGCTTGCATCGAGTCCCAGCATGCAGCATTTCTCCTCACAGATAACGTTAGGAATGACGAAACGAGTCGTCCTCTGTCAGGCTTACTGCTCATCTCAGCTGTGAACCAAACTACACATGTGATCTTCAGCAGTGAGGAAGAGAGAAGGGAGGCGAGATGGGAACCAGGACACAGAAATGACAAATGGGTTTATCTGGCGAGAGCAAAGCAGTCCATACTGGGAATACAGCGGACATGAGAAAGCTACTCCGTTGGGGAATGGAGACACGGAAAAGAAACTAGAAATACTTGTAAAGATGGAACAAAATAGTGCATTAAAGATAAGGAGAAAGAAAGAGACGAAGCCTATTGATCAGTAACTACACATGGACGATGACATCACAGTTTTCTCCAGAGCGGCTGTATATATAAATTAACTAAATTAACTTTTTTACAACAAAAAACAACCATCATTGAACTTAAGCTGGACTGTGATGCCATTCTCTTCTAGAAACAAGCTTTGCTGCATTATTCCCCTGTTCTCTCTGTAAAGCTGCTCTGAAACTCTGTGCTGTAAAAAGCGCTGTATAAATAAAGGCGACTTGATCATTTGCGTTAAATGTTGAAGCGCTTCATATAAAGCACTAGTTTTGGGCAGCTTGTTTCATGAACTTTCCCACAGGAAAGATTTCTGCAAATTTCATATGCGTTTTGTTCATAGAATGAATAATTTACTATTGTAAAATTATGTTAAACCTGACGTTTTCCATTCATAGTGCACAGATGTGATGGTATCGTTTGTTGCTGCAGCGATTAACTATTATAGTTCCTTTAAAATCTACAATAATCTAATAAATAATAGACATGAAGGTCTTACCCCATTAGAAGGATATGAGGTCCAACCCAGCTCTGCCTGGGACTCCTTAGAATTCAGCAACACAACTGGTGGAAAAAAACAAAAGCAAGAGAGAAACAATATAAGCAGGACTCATTAAATTGCAATTATATGTTGTGCAATTTCTTTCTCACTGTCAGAACACATAGAGCTGATCGTGTTTAATAACAACGAGCACACGTTGAGCTCAAACGAGGACTGACAGACCTGCAGCGCTGCACTTAGAGAACATCAGATGAGGACGGCGGACAGCTTTGCAAAGCACAGGAATATTGACCGATTTCAACTGGTCTGCGGCACAATGTGCTGCTCTAACATTAAACAATAATTATCAAAGGGAAAATAAATGTTTTACACCACCAGCATGACAGCCCAAGAGGCCTGTGAAGCAAATTCAAGCTGGCATTTGTCATTTCTGCTGCATTTTTACAATTGCAAAGCCTTAATATAAACCTCCGCTTAAAAACTAAATTAAAATGAGCAGAGCAGCAGTGAATGTTGTTATGCAGCGATTTGAACAAGTACAGACTGTGTAAACAAACTCGGCCAACGTTTTTAAAAAGATGCCCTTGACACAAATAGAGCTTGGGCTCTGAATCAGCACTTGGACAAGGCCTATAATTCAGCACCAACGACAGCGTTCGGGTCTCAGACACACGGGTTCAGGACCACGGACAGCGGTACGGGTGTGTATATTAGTGTGTTTCTGCTCCTTCGGACAGCGGCACGGGTGTATATTAGTGTGTATCAGCACCTCGGACAGCGACATGTGTGTGTGTGTTTCAGCACCTCGGACAGCAGCATGGGTGTATATTAGTGTGTATCAGCACCTCGGACAGCGGCATATGTGTGTATGTGTGTGTTTCAGCATCTCGGACAGCGGCATGTGTGTGTTTCAGCATCTCGGACAGCGGCATGTGTGTATGTGTGTGTTTCAGCATCTCGGACAGCGGCATGTGTGTGTTTCAGCATCTCGGACAGCGGCATGTGTGTGTTTCAGCACCTCGGACAGCGGCACGGGTGTATATTAGTGTGTATCAGCACCTCGGACAGCGGAATGTGTGTGTTTCAGCATCTCGGACAGCGGCATGTGTGTATGTGTGTGTGTTTCAGCACCTCAGACAGTGGCATGTGTGTATGTGTGTGTTTCAGCACCTCAGACAGTGGCATGTGTGTATGTGTGTGCTTCAGCACCCCGGCCAGCGCTACATGTGCTTTTACTACATCTGCACAAAAACTACACGATATAAAGGCTGACATGTCTTTTCTGCTTCTAAAATATCCTCACTTTTCCCAGCATAATGTAATGTGTAGAGACAAATACATTTAAAATCCTTAATCCTTAATGCATCCCTGCCTATAGTACAAGTATGAATTTCTAGCAAAAAAAACAACAACTTTTGAATGACACCATGTTTGCCTGATTAGTGTATTAGACTATGCCACATTTCTCCCATCATTTCTCTAAACATGGTTGTGTATCAGAAGCTGAATTATTCATAATTAATTGCAGTCACAAATGCTTGTTTCTCTTTGCTTGGATCATGCATTGACACAGCATCAGTCCTCACACACACACACACACGCTCTGACATCACAACACCAGTCTGAAAGCCTCTTCATTACAAGCACTTGTATCATACAGCGTTTATCATAGATACCGTATCATACAGCGTTTATCACAGATACCGTATCATACAGCGTTTATCATAGATACTGTATCATACAGCGTTTATCATAGATACTGTATCATACAGCGTTTATCACAGATACTGTATCATACAGCGTTTATCATAGATACTGTATCATACAGCGTTTATCACAGATACTGTATCATACAGCGTTTATCACAGATACTGTATCATACAGCGTTTATCACAGATACCGTATCATACAGCGTTTATCACAGATACTGTATCATACAGCGTTTATCACAGATACTGTATCATACAGCGTTTATCACAGATACCGTATCATACAGCGTTTATCATAGATACTGTATCATACAGCGTTTATCACAGATACTGTATCATACAGCGTTTATCACAGATACTGTATCATACAGCGTTTATCACAGATACCGTATCATACAGCGTTTATCATAGATACTGTATCATACAGCGTTTATCACAGATACTGTATCATACAGCGTTTATCACAGATACCGTATCATACAGCGTTTATCACAGATACCGTATCATACAGCGCTTATCACAGATACCGTATCATACAGCGTTTATCACAGATACCGTATCATACAGCGTTTATCACAGATACCGTATCACAGATACTGTATCATACAGCGTTTATCACAGATACTGTATCATACAGCGTTTATCATAGATACTGTATCATACAGCGATTATCATAGATACCGTATAATACAGCGTTTATCACAGATACTGTATCATACAGCGTTTATCACAGATACTGTATCATACAGCGTTTATCACAGATACTGTATCATACAGCGTTTATCATAGATACTGTATCATACAGCGTTTATCACAGATACCGTATCACAGATACTGTATCATACAGCGTTTATCACAGATACTGTATCATACAGCGTTTATCATAGATACTGTATCATACAGCGTTTATCACAGATACTGTATCATACAGCGTTTATCACAGATACTGTATCATACAGCGTTTATCATAGATACTGTATCATACAGCGTTTATCATAGATACCGTATCATACAGCGTTTATCATAGATACTGTATCATACAGCGTTTATCATAGATACCGTATCATACAGCGTTTATCACAGATACTGTATCATACAGCGTTTATCACAGATACCGTATCATACAGCGTTTATCATAGATACTGTATCATACAGCGTTTATCATAGATACCGTATCATACAGCGTTTATCATAGATACTGTATCATACAGCGTTTATCACAGATACCGTATCATACAGCGTTTATCACAGATACTGTATCATACAGCGTTTATCATAGATACCGTATCATACAGCGTTTATCATAGATACTGTATCATACAGCGTTTATCACAGATACCGTATCATACAGCGTTTATCACAGATACTGTATCATACAGCGTTTATCATAGATACCGTATCATACAGCGTTTATCATAGATACTGTATCATACAGCGTTTATCACAGATACTGTATCATACAGCGTTTATCATAGATACTGTATCATACAGCGTTTATCATAGATACCGTATCATACAGCGTTTATCATAGATACTGTATCATACAGCGTTTATCATAGATACTGTATCATACAGCGTTTATCACAGATACTGTATCATACAGCGTTTATCACAGATACTGTATCATACAGCGTTTATCACAGATACCGTATCATACAGCGTTTATCATAGATACCGTATCATACAGCGTTTATCATAGATACCGTATCATACAGCGTTTATCACAGATACCGTATCATACAGCGTTTATCATAGATACTGTATCATACAGCGTTTATCATAGATACTGTATCATACAGCGTTTACCACAGATACCGTATCATACAGCGTTTATCATAGATACTGTATCATACAGCGTTTATCATAGATACTGTATCATACAGCGTTTACCACAGATACCGTATCATACAGCGTTTATCATAGATACTGTATCATACAGCGTTTATCACAGATACTGTATCATACAGCGTTTATCATAGATACTGTATCATACAGCGTTTATCACAGATACTGTATCATACAGCGTTTATCACAGATACTGTATCATACAGCGTTTATCACAGATACCGTATCATACAGCGTTTATCACAGATACTGTATCATACAGCGTTTATCACAGATACTGTATCATACAGCGTTTATCACAGATACCGTATCATACAGCGTTTATCATAGATACTGTATCATACAGCGTTTATCACAGATACTGTATCATACAGCGTTTATCACAGATACTGTATCATACAGCGTTTATCACAGATACCGTATCATACAGCGTTTATCACAGATACCGTATCATACAGCGCTTATCACAGATACCGTATCATACAGCGTTTATCACAGATACCGTATCATACAGCGTTTATCACAGATACCGTATCACAGATACCGTATCATACAGCGTTTATCACAGATACTGTATCATACAGCGTTTATCATAGATACTGTATCATACAGCGATTATCATAGATACCGTATAATACAGCGTTTATCACAGATACTGTATCATACAGCGTTTATCACAGATACTGTATCATACAGCGTTTATCACAGATACTGTATCATACAGCGTTTATCATAGATACTGTATCATACAGCGTTTATCACAGATACTGTATCATACAGCGTTTATCATAGATACTGTATCATACAGCGTTTATCACAGATACTGTATCATACAGCGTTTATCATAGATACTGTGTCATACAGCGTTTATCACAGATACTGTATCATACAGCGTTTATCATAGATACTGTATCATACAGCGTTTTTACAGATACTGTATCATACAGCGTTTATCACAGATACTGTATCATACAGCGTTTTTACAGATACTGTATCATACAGCGTTTATCACAGATACTGTATCATACAGCGTTTATCACAGATACTGTATCATACAGCGTTTATCATAGATACCGTATCATACAGCGTTTATCATAGATACTGTATCATACAGCGTTTATCATAGATACTGTATCATACAGCGTTTATCATAGATACCGTATCATACAGCGTTTATCATAGATACTGTATCATACAGCGTTTATCACAGATACTGTATCATACAGCGTTTATCACAGATACCGTATCATACAGCGTTTATCACAGATACCGTATCATACAGCGTTTATCACAGATACTGTATCATACAGCGTTTATCATAGATACTGTGTCATACAGCGTTTATCACAGATACTGTATCATACAGCGTTTATCACAGATACTGTATCATACAGCGTTTATCATAGATACTGTATCATACAGCGTTTATCATAGATACCGTATCATACAGCGTTTATCATAGATACTGTATCATACAGCGTTTATCACAGATACTGTATCATACAGCGTTTATCACAGATACTGTATCATACAGCGTTTTTACAGATACTGTATCATACAGCGTTTATCACAGATACTGTATCATACAGCGTTTATCACAGATACTGTATCATACAGCGTTTATCATAGATACTGTATCATACAGCGTTTATCATAGATACCGTATCATACAGCGTTTATCATAGATACTGTATCATACAGCGTTTATCACAGATACTGTATCATACAGCGTTTATCACAGATACCGTATCATACAGCGTTTATCACAGATACCGTATCATACAGCGTTTATCATAGATACTGTATCATACAGCGTTTATCACAGATACTGTATCATACAGCGTTTATCATAGATACTGTATCATACAGCGTTTATCACAGATACTGTATCATACAGCGTTTATCATAGATACTGTATCATACAGCGTTTATCATAGATACCGTATCATACAGCGTTTATCACAGATACTGTATCATACAGCGTTTATCATAGATACTGTATCATACAGCGTTTATCACAGATACTGTATCATACAGCGTTTATCATAGATACTGTATCATACAGCGTTTATCATAGATACCGTATCATACAGCGTTTATCACAGATACTGTATCATACAGCGTTTATCACAGATACTGTATCATACAGCGTTTATCACAGATACCGTATCATACAGCGTTTATCATAGATACTGTATCATACAGCGTTTATCACAGATACTGTATCATACAGCGTTTATCATAGATACCGTATCATACAGCGTTTATCATAGATACTGTATCATACAGCGTTTATCACAGATACCGTATCATACAGCGTTTATCATAGATACCGTATCACAGATACCGTATCATACAGCGTGACTCAGAGCATCTCTAGCCTGGCAGACTTGCGGTTACTGCCAAGTCAAATGTACTGAGGGCGAGTATTTTACGTTCCCAAGGTTTTCTGTGGTAAACAAAGACATAAATTTCAGTGTTCTGATTTCACCTCGGTTGGTTAGAGTGAATTTTTATTTTATTTTTCCAGAACAGCTGTTGCTCGGGCTCTCCACGTTTAGGGGACAAGATGCCATTTGATTTCTGCTGACACGGACCCCTACTGACTCGACCTTGAAGAGACAAACTGAGAAGAGCCACAGTCGAGGTCAAACTACACAGAGCAGTCGCTCGCAGGACTCTCTCTCTCTCACACACACACACACACACACACACACACACACACACACACACACACACACACACACACACACACACACACACACACACACACACACACACACACACACACACACACACACACACACACACACACACACACACACACACACACACACACACACACACACACACACACACACACACACACACACACACACACACACACACACACACACACACACAAAGAACAAGTAGAGGAAGGAATCCTTCACCCAAAGCATGTTAAATCACTTTCTTACAATCAGCTGCAAACTAGCATTCAGATCAGCGTCCATCCGACCAACAACCCATTAATAGAACCAAATCCCGCCTACATTTTTTCTTGTCCAATAATCAATTTCCCTCAGATGTACAGCATGCCATGACACGGAAGATGATATCCTCACGACAAGTCACTCTTTTCCATGCAATTTCAATTAACATAGAATGTATGTTCCTCCGCTAACCGTTGTTGGCAGCATAAATGTTGTCTGCCGTTAAATGCAGCATAAGTGTCATAAAACTCAAGCACTACAGTCCAAGTCGACTGAAGACATGTGATACGATAGCTTTGGGTAATTTAAAGTCCATTGAAGCCTCATTTAGTATGCGCGGTTCTATGAATATGCAAATGAGCCCCGCCTCCACTCACTCAGAGATCCACTGGTGGACGATCACACGTTGATCTGATTGGTCAAGGTAGTGTGTGACGTCAGAAACACCAGCGATTTCAAACCGTGTTTTTGAGACTGTCTTTGGTTCACTGCAGTTTTAAGCAGAAAATACTCAGCAATGCTGTCCACTTATGAACTTACACATGGTGTGTGTTAAAGCAGATTAATAACGCCACATACACACAAACTACAGTAACAGCTGGATTTACACCACAGGGGGACGTCAAGTGGTTGTTGGAGAATCTTTCTGGACAGTCGTACTCCTCATGTACACTCACGATCTAAAGAAGAGCAGCCGGGACATTCTGCTAAACATTTCATTTTATATTCAACAGATAAAAGAAGATCATACAGGTTTGGAACGACATTTTCATTTATGCATGAACTAGTCTATACATTTGATCCAAAATGAGCAAGAACATCATTCCGGCGTCTTTGATTTCAAAAATACACATTTAGTCTCTTTTTAGCAAATGTATTCAAACCAAATAACCTTCATTACATTAAGCACTACGCTTCCCTCCAGATTAGCAGAACCTGGGAGAAAAAAAAACCAATTTACCCTCACAAACAAAGACGACGTCTAAGACTGACTGAAGGATGTGCTTGTGTCACCAGGGCACTGATCTCCCTGTCAAACCCAACACACACACTCATGTAAATCCCAGTGAAGGAATTATAATACGAGAACCATAAAATTCAATAGAGGGGATTAGCCACATGTTGTTAAACTCTCTTCCATGAAGCTTATCTGCATATATACATAAAGCACAGAACGCACCAATCAGAGTCCAGAGACCTGCGGGACACTCATCGGCCAAACATTATCCCTCTAATAAGCACACACACACACACACACACACACACACACAGACACACACACACACTCGGTACGTGCATACACTCGCTCGTAGCGTTAAAGCCAACCGAATGGCAAAGCGCATTAAGTTGAAGCCCCATACAGACCTTTATGACCTCATTAAACTTTCAGCTCCGCCATTGGCGTGTAAAGAGCGCTTGCTTTTCTCTAGGGTTGTATGGAAACGCTCACACACACACACACACACACAAACACGCCGCTGAATCCTAATAACAGCTGTTTGCCTGGGTTTCGGCACAGGGGGAGGCGTATTCACCAGCACCTCTCAGTCATTCTCGCTCTTCTTTCTGATCAGCTTGGCGTCGTGTGGAAATGGGTCACGGTGGCGAACGGCCCGCTTTTACAGACACGACCCCCTCCGAGCCGACGCAACACGACATCCTTCCCAAAACCCGAGTGCTTGGCTCTTACATTATCGTGACAGCGCCAGACTCGGAGGCACACACAAATGAAAAGTTGTATTCAGGAAAAGAGGATTGAGAGGAACCACGTCACCCATTCTGATGCAGGAGATTTTCTGTGTTTGGTCAGTGGGATTGAGAGAGTTCATGCTGCAAACTAGAACTGCGCCATTAATCAGTTCAGTTCAGTTTGATTTATATAGCACGTTTAAAAACAACCATAATTGACCAAAGTGCTTAACATGGTACAAAATCAAAGAAATAATATACACAAACAATACACAAAATACAATAGACCAACAGTAGAAGAAAGGTCAAGATATCAAAGCTCAACGTGAATTGAAAGCCAAAGCACAGTAATGAGTCTTAATCAAGGACTTGAATGTTTCAATGGTCCGAGCTTTTCTTACATGGATAGGAAGATTATCCAGAGGTTTGGAGCAGACACTGCAAAAGCTCGTCACCTTCGTTTCTGAACCACATCGAGGAGCATCTGAACGAAGACCTCAGTGCTTTAACAGGTGTGTGGACGTGTAAAAGCTCTGATAAATAAGGCGGCGACAACCCATTTAAGATTCTAAAAACTATTTTAAATTCAATCCTGAAGCAAACAGGAAGCCAGTGAAGCGTGAACAAACCCGGTGTGATGTGGTCGCGCTTCATGGTCCCGGTCAGAAGTCGAGCTGCTGCGTTCTGGACTAACCCTAGCCGATGAAGAGATGACTGCTCCAATCCAACATATGAAGAGCTACAGTGATCCTAACACGACTAATAAATGCATGTATGACTCTTTCAAAGTCTTTGCGTAGCAGGTATTGCTTGACCTTAGCCAAAAGTCTCCGCTGGAAGAAGCTGGTGAACAACTGAACTAATCTGTCAAATGTAAAAGCACTGGCAAGAATCACACATCAGAGTCTTGGTGAAAGGTCGAATATGGGAACCTAAAGCGCCAAGAGCATCTACACAGGCACTAACATGTTCCGCACGACCAAACAACAATTTCACAAGATTGCGATCTTGACTCAAACACACAGTATAATAATGTCTGTCTTAAAATCGTTCAGATGATCACAGAAGTACTGGGATAAAAGTTTATAGTGTGTATAAACACTGATGTTTAGGGCAGTGATCAGAATAAAGTAAACCACCTTATGAAAGAAACTTGACGCGTCAAGTAATTGCATCAATTTCATTGTTACACCAGTAGGTGGCGACTTGTGACTTAAATGTGTTGGTCCAGTCTGTGACGGTGTGTGTTCAGTCGTGTTGCTAATAACCAGTCTGTGACGGTGTGTGTTCAGTCGTGTTGCTAATAACCGGTCTGTGACGGAGTGTGTTCAGTCGCGTTGCTAATAACCAGTCTGTGACGGTGTGTGTTCAGTCGCGTTGCTAATAACCAGTCTGTGACGGTGTGTGTTCAGTCGTGTTGCTAATAACAAGTCTGTGACGGTGTGTGTTCAGTCGTGTTGCTAATAACCGGTCTGTGACGGAGTGTGTTCAGTCGCGTTGCTAATAACCAGTCTGTGACGGTGTGTGTTCAGTCGCGTTGCTAATAACCAGTCTGTGACGGTGTGTGTTCAGTCGTGTTGCTAATAACCAGTCTGTGACGGTGTGTGTTCAGTCGCGTTGCTAATAACCAGTCTGTGACGGTGTGTGTTCAGTCGTGTTGCTAATAACCAGTCTGTGACGGTGTGTGTTCAGTCGCGTTGCTAATAACCAGTCTGTGACGGTGTGTGTTCAGTCGCGTTGCTAATAACCAGTCTGTGACGGTGTGTGTTCAGTCGTGTTGCTAATAACCGGTCTGTGACGGTGTGTGTTCAGTCGTGTTGCTAATGACCAGTCTGTGGCGGTGTGTGTTCAGTCGTGTTGCTAATGACCAGTCTGTGGCGGTGTGTGTTCAGTCGCGTTGCTAATAACCAGTCTGTGACGGTGTGTGTTCAGTCGTGTTGCTAATAACCGGTCTGTGACGGTGTGTGTTCAGTCGTGTTGCTAATGACCAGTCTGTGGCGGTGTGTGTTCAGTCGCGTTGCTAATAACCGGTCTGTGGCGGTGTGTGTTCAGTCGCGTTGCTAATAACCAGTCTGTGACGGTGTGTGTTCAGTCGCGTTGCTAATAACCAGTCTGTGGCGGTGTGTGTTCAGTCGCGTTGCTAATAACCAGTCTGTGACGGTGTGTGTTCAGTCGTGTTGCTAATAACCGGTCTGTGACGGTGTGTGTTCAGTCGTGTTGCTAATGACCAGTCTGTGGCGGTGTGTGTTCAGTCGCGTTGCTAATAACCAGTCTGTGACGGTGTGTGTTCAGTCGTGTTGCTAATAACCGGTCTGTGACGGAGTGTGTTCAGTCGCGTTGCTAATAACCGGTCTGTGACGGTGTGTGTTCAGTCGTGTTGCTAATAACCGGTCTGTGACGGAGTGTGTTCAGTCGCGTTGCTAATAACCGGTCTGTGACGGAGTGTGTTCAGTCGTGTTGCTAATAACCGGTCTGTGACGGTGTGTGTTCAGTCGTGTTGCTAATAACCGGTCTGTGACGGAGTGTGTTCAGTCGCGTTGCTAATAACCAGTCTGTGACGGAGTGTGTTCAGTCGTGTTGCTAATAACCGGTCTGTGACGGTGTGTGTTCAGTCGTGTTGCTAATAACCGGTCTGTGACGGTGTGTGTTCAGTCGTGTTGCTAATGACCAGTCTGTGGCGGTGTGTGTTCAGTCGTGTTGCTAATAACCAGTCTGTGACGGTGTGTGTTCAGTCGTGTTGCTAATAACCGGTCTGTGACGGTGTGTGTGTTCAGTCGCGTTGCTAATAACCAGTCTGTGACGATGTGTGTTCAGTCGCGTTGCTAATAACCAGTCTGTGACGGTGTGTGTTCAGTCACGTTGCTAATAACCAGTCTGTGACGGTGTGTGTTCAGTCACGTTGCTAATAACCAGTCTGTGACGGTGTGTGTTCAGTCGCGTTGCTAATAACCAGTCTGTGACGGTGTGTGTTCAGTCACGTTGCTAATAACCGGTCTGTGACGGTGTGTGTTCAGTCGCGTTGCTAATAACCAGTCTGTGACGGTGTGTGTTCAGTCGCGTTGCTAATAACCGGTCTGTGACGGTGTGTGTTCAGTCGTGTTGCTAATAACCGGTCTGTGACGGTGTGTGTTCAGTTGCGTTGCTAATAACCAGTCTGTGACGGTGTGTGTTCAGTCGTGTTGCTAATAACCGGTCTGTGACGGTGTGTGTTCAGTTGCGTTGCTAATAACCAGTCTGTGACGGTGTGTGTTCAGTCGTGTTGCTAATAACCGGTCTGTGACGGTGTGTGTTCAGTCATGTTGCTAATAACCGGTCTGTGACGGTGTGTGTTCAGTCGTGTTGCTAATAACCGGTCTGTGACGGTGTGTGTTCAGTTGCGTTGCTAATAACCAGTCTGTGACGGTGTGTGTTCAGTCGCGTTGCTAATAACCGGTCTGTGACGGTGTGTGTTCAGTTGCGTTGCTAATAACCAGTCTGTGACGGTGTGTGTTCAGTCGTGTTGCTAATAACCGGTCTGTGACGGTGTGTGTTCAGTTGCGTTGCTAATAACCAGTCTGTGACGGTGTGTGTTCAGTCGCGTTGCTAATAACCAGTCTGTGACGGTGTGTGTTTCAGTCGCGTTGCTAATAACCGGTCTGTGATGGTGTGTGTTCAGTCGTGTTGCTAATAACCGGTCTGTGACGGTGTGTGTTCAGTTGCGTTGCTAATAACCAGTCTGTGACGGTGTGTGTTCAGTCGTGTTGCTAATAACCGGTCTGTGACGGTGTGTGTTCAGTTGCGTTGCTAATAACCAGTTTGTGACGGTGTGTGTTCAGTTGCGTTGCTAATAACCAGTTTGTGACGGTGTGTGTTCAGTCGTGTTGCTAATAACCAGTCTGTGACGGTGTGTGTTCAGTCGCGTTGCTAATAACCAGTCTGTGACGGTGTGTGTTCAGTCGCGTTGCTAATAACCGGTCTGTGACGGTGTGTGTTCAGTCGTGTTGCTAATAACCAGTCTGTGACGGTGTGTGTGTTCAGTCGCGTTGGTAATAACCGGTCTGTGATGGTGTGTGTTCAGTCGTGTTGCTAATAACCAGTCTGTGACGGTGTGTGTTCAGTCGTGTTGCTAATAACCAGTCTGTGACGGTGTGTGTTCAGTCATGTTGCTAATAACCAGTCTGTGACGGTGTGTGTTCAGTCGCGTTGGTAATGACCAGTCTGTGACGGTGTGTGTGTTCAGTCGCGTTGCTCATAACCGGTCTGTGACGGTGTGTGTTCAGTCGCGTTGCTAATAACCAGTCTGTGACGGTGTGTGTGTTCAGTCGCGTTGCTAATAACCGGTCTGTGACGGTGTGTGTTCAGTTGCGTTGCTAATAACCGGTCTGTGATGGTGTGTGTTCAGTCGTGTTGCTAATAACCAGTCTGTGACGGTGTGTGTTCAGTCGCGTTGGTAATGACCAGTCTGTGACGGTGTGTGTGTTCAGTCGCGTTGCTAATAACCGGTCTGTGACGGTGTGTGTTCAGTCGCGTTGCTAATAACCAGTCTGTGACGGTGTGTGTGTTCAGTCGCGTTGCTAATAACCGGTCTGTGACGGTGTGTGTTCAGTCGCGTTGCTAATAACCGGTCTGTGACGGTGTGTGTTCAGTCGTGTTGCTAATAACCGGTCTGTGATGGTGTGTGTTCAGTCGTGTTGCTAATAACCGGTCTGTGATGGTGTGTGTTCAGTCGTGTTGCTAATAACCGGTCTGTGATGGTGTGTGTTCAGTCGTGTTGCTAATAACCGGTCTGTGATGGTGTGTGTTCAGTCGTGTTGCTAATAACCGGTCTGTGACAGTGTGTGTTCAGTCGCGTTGAGCATGTGCTGACGGAGATGTGACTGACAGATCGTAAACGGCTTCCAGTCTCGCGGAAACGCTAAAGCTCGACTCGCTCACAACGCCACGATCCGGCCGCCAGAACCTCTGAGCTGTCAGAGCAAAGAGAGAAATAACTTAATGTGCTTATCAAGAGATTCAGGGTCATTAAACGGTCAAGGAATGACTGACATATACAGCTTTAAAAGCTGCTTTGCCTCATGTCCTGTAAAGACGATTCAGAATTAAGCAAGGAAATGCAAGAAGTGGAAGTGGAGGAGGGGGGGTAGAGAGAGAAAAGTGTATTAAAAAATCAGCCCATAGTTTTGTTGATAGCTCAGCACCCTCCAAACTTCTTCATTTTGAAACGCATGTCAGGAATGAAGACAGCAGTCGCTGACGTGAGGGTCATGTGACCCCCGGAGAGCTGTCTTACATAACACACACATATGAGGAGCGAGCCGAGTCAACATGATTAGAAGCCATCACAGACACGACAGACAGCGCAGATTAATGCGCATTCGAAGTGACAGAACTCTTCTACGGGACAAATCAAACGTGTGTGGGGGAAATGCATTCAGATATTGAACAAATCCAATTTTACATCATCTAATGACATTTTGACAGGTGGCTGCACTGTTTTGGGTGGTTGTTAGGCGTTTGATAACACACACGCGCAGACACACACACGGACTAACCCGATCCCTAAACCTACCACACACACACACACACACACACACACACACACACACACACACACACACACACACACACACACACACACACACACACACACACCACACACACACACACACACACACACACACACACACACACACACACACACACACACACACACACACACACACACACACACACACACACACACACACACACACACACACACACACACACACACACACACACACACACACACACACACACACACACACACACACACAGACACACACACAGACACACACACACAGACACACACACAGACACACACACACACACACAGCTGTTTGCTGTGTTGTTTTTAAACGTCACGGATTGTCTCCATGTAAACCAGAGCTCTTTCCCGCGCGCGAGGACAGTTTTTAGTGGAGCTTTCATACACACTTCCATAACTGAAGCCGTATCGCTGTTGGTTCCTCCGTGTCCTCCGGCCAGGTCGAGCTAATGTTTTATTCAGACCAGATCTGCTATTGTGCACAAGCGGAGGCTCTCGGCCTGTGTGTTTCTGTCCGCTCGGGTCCGGGTTTCCCCTTTACATGTCAAGTGTGTTTAATTCAGTTTGAGTTTCATCAGAACGGTGTGTGTGTGTCGTCTGGGAATCTGAGAAGCTGTAACCGAGGTTATGGGGGAACGAGCCAAATATGATTCAAGGGTAATGATAAAGATAAACGATAAGACATGCACTAAAATATCAATGTTCAAAACAACGGTTTTTCAACACTGATAATAATCATAAATGTGTCTTAGAATAAATTACACTTTCCTATATAGTCACATAGAAAACTGATGATCTACATTATAATAATATTTCACTGTTTTACTGTATTTATGATCAAATAAATGGCCGCTTTGGTGAGCAGAAGAGACTTTTTACAAACATTAAAAAATCACAAGGACTTTAAAAGTTTATAATGCTGAAAATAAGAACAGGAACCTTTACATAATCATCTGACAAACATGAATATCATTATTATTATTAATGAAAAATGATAGAATAGATTCGTTTCTAAATGCCATTTAAATTATTTGATACAGTATGTCCTGATTTTTCAGGTTTTTTTGAAGGATCTTCTTGGTGCATTACTAGAAACAATGTATAAAAGGAGGCCAGTGTAAGAGAACAGCTCTCTCTCTCCCTCTCTCTCTCTCTCTGTCCTTGTTAATAAGCAACGGAGTCAAAAAACTGGAAGAGTGGTTACGTAAGTGGAAGAGAGAGAGGGAGAGACTTTTTTTCCCCTCTCTCTCAATTTAGGAATCCAGTTTAGATCTTATTAGTGTGTGATTTTCGGCACATTAGCACATCAGCTCCCTGACAGGAGGAGGAACGTTCACTCCCACCCGTCGCTTTCATTCATCCTCAAACACACACACTTCCCTGCCCTCGGATGTCTGCACCTCCTCGATGACACACACTACACTCTCAGAACACAAAGCAGTCACTGTGGCGGTCCCCCATTCCAAAATGTGTCCCTTTGTACCTGAAGAGTGTGTATTAGTCTCTCAGAGGATATATTGGTACATATTAGAAGCTTGTATACCGTCCCAGTGACGTCCCGGCTTTTGAGACTGTTAGAGTCGAGTCACAGAGGAGTCATTAGGATGTGGACTGAAGTTTCTCACACACACTCATCCACAGTGGGCTTATGTTGAGAACGCTTGATGTCATCAAACTGATGATGAATTTGATGACATCGAGCTGACACACTTGATTCAAAGTCTAAAATGAGTTATGTTAGACACTGATACACACACACACACACACACACACACACACACACACACGGTCAGACGAAAGAGCAGAAAACAAACATGTCAACACTATTTACATCAGTGGATATGGACTAATAGAACGCATTAAATAATATAAAAAATATCAGAATCTTTGTTTGGGCGGCATGTCCCCGCAGTTTGAAGAGAAAATAATATAAACATCATATCAAGAAATATAATCACAAAAATATTAAGAAATATTTCATGCTTTTTAATTCCGTCTCTTTTGCTCACCAAGCCTGCATTTATTTGAAAAAGTATTTTTTACTTCTTGAAAATAAATTAATACTTTTATTCAATAAATTCATCAAAGATCTTACATTAATTTTGAACTTCTGATTCTGTAAAGATTCCTGAGTAATTTCAGCTTAACGTCACAGGAATGAATTGCATTTTAAAAACATTTAATCAAATGAAATAAAACTTGTGATAGAAATGAAAATTGTGTGAAATAGAAATTAATTGAAAAAAAGAACGTTGAACAAACTCTTTCAAATCACATCCATCCACCCCCTCATCATATCATATCATATCATATCATATCATATCACATCCATCAGTCCCGAGACTCTTCCTCCATCTCTCTCCCCCCTCCGTCTTTCCATTATTACTACAGACATTGATCTCCATCCTATTGATGAATGACGGCGAGTCAAAAGGTGTGTGTGAGAGAGAAAGATAGAGAGAGACAGAAAGGTCTGGGGTCGAGAGAGAACGGCCATCCATCAATACGGCACATCACGAGCCGCAGAAATCCATATTCCCGACAGCTGATCAATCAATAGGCAGAACAACGGGCGCTCGCGAAACAATGCGGCCGGCGAGTCGATAAGTTAGAATAACAGGTCTGAGCTGTAAAACTGAGGAGAGATGGAGGGATGAGGACGACAGAAACCTTGTGTTCACAGCAGACCGATGACAGCGAGATACATCAGTCTGTGCTCCTCAACCTCAAGATGACCTCAAAGAAGACTTTAAAACCAGCTAAAGCTACGAAACAAAGAAAAAGAATGAGTTCAAATCTAAAATATCTTGAAGTAACAGGATTTGCAGTGTCTTGGAAAACCTGGATATATGAGGAAGCTTCATTTTAAAAGTGTGATTTCTAAAACTGGAAAGGTCATGCAAATTAATAAAAAATGTAAAATGCCATAGATACTTTTATAAAGAATTGTTTTGCCAATCTTAAAAGTATATTATCAAGTAGAAATAGTGAGAGAGAAAAAAAAAATCTAAATCCAAATGACTGGAAAAGTCCCAGAGCCTCTCGATGTGTGTGTGGACACCGGTGCAGTCGGAGACACGGAGAGCCGCTGGAATACACACTCCGATCTGAAGATAGCAGGACATTAAACACGACAAACACTTCATGTGCCTTAATGTAGTAAAGAGTGATATTAAAAGACCAAACTCAGTAAACACCTTATAGATGACAAACTATCTATACCCTAACCCAACCTAACCCTGAAACTATACACAGATGAGCCGATGAACAGAGCATGAACGTTTTTATGGTTTAATGGTTTTCTATGGAAAAATGCTTAACGAGAAACGTTGGGTTTATATCTGGGTTCATCTGCTCGCTTATATTTCTGTCAGGACCACTATCGTCATATATGATTGACAATTAGCATACAGTTTGGATTGGCGGTATGGTTCGGTTCTGGGCGAGAACTCCCCGATAAGAGCAATAACCCCCCTCAGGGTGAACAGAACACAACCAACATTAATGTATTGCAGATATCATTAATTCAAGATTTTAAGTACGACATAATTCAAGAATTTTGATTCAAGGGAAACCAGAATGCCAAATCCTGACTGACGAGTGGAGCTGGGGAGGGAGGAGGGTAATTCGTCCTGAGAAACGCGATATCTGCTGATAATACTGAGGAGCTGATATATGTATACGGTGATAGTCGTCGTGTTCCTGTAGAGATGTGGATCAGCTGATCGTCACTGATGCGAGCTTGACTAACGTGACCTGCAGAACTAACGCTTGATATAATGTGCACTGCATCATCAATAAACTGTGTATTGAATTTGGTCTTTTAATATCACCGTCTTACTACATTAGCACAAACCTGGAGACAATGCCTGTAGGGCAGCGGAAGAAAGCTTTGTTTGGTTGTTTCTTTAAGAGTGTGAAGAAGTCACGTGGAAACTAGGATGTTTGGTTGTTTCTCTAAGAATGTGAAGTCACGTGGAAACTAGGAGTTAAAGTCCGAGAAGATCGATGCCCATCTCTTTCTCATCTTCTCCATCTGAGTCAGGCTTTTAATTATCACCTGTACAACTGTCAGATCTCAGCGCTCGCCGTCTCACATGGTCTACATGCATTTATTCCATGATTGCTTATTTGCTTATCTGTGAAGTAGATAATTTGAGCATATTATTAATTCACAAAATCCTCGTTTCAGGGGGGGGGGGGGGTCCCACTAATTATGCAGATCAGGTGTAGATTTGGCTTGAATCAGACGGTCTTTATTGCCTCTCTCCACGGGCCTGTTGGTCCAGCTATATGCGAGTAGAGTAGCATGTCCGATGTCACAGTATGTATAAGTCCAGTGAGATATTGAAGTGCATATCTAAGAGTGAAGTGATGCTACTGACGCTAATAGGTCACATGATAACGACAACACGACGATTTGCATCCATACTACACACATTCATACTGTAGAGAACATACACAAACGGCAAAGTAGGCTATTTCTTCAAAGTAAGAACCTGAGTACGTGATCTTGGCCGCAGGCTTTGTGCAACTCATCATGTTAGTGTTGATAAATCTCCATGATAATCACTTAACCAAGCTTCCAATCAAAATGCTCGTTTGATTGTTTCGCCTCAACCAGGTCAAAGTTCATTGACTTCCCAGATGTGTTGTATTGACTCTCGCTTTTGGCAAAGAAAAGGTCATCACTGGAAGACCTCGCATCAATTCCAAGCTCATCGAAGCGAGTGCGTCCAATCAGAACCACCCGAGGAAAGCAGAAGAGTCCAGAACACGGAGGTTCATCACTACACCTAATGAAAGAGCTTTTCACCAGTAATGTACCATAAACGGTTTCCCAACAAACGTATCTTCCAGTGGTGAGGAAATTATCTGCCAAACTTGTTTACCTCAAAAGGAAACGTTAATCAACGATGGCGTGGGAAATATGATCTAAGAGACCCGTTCAACACTCAACGCGGTTAAAAGATTGTGCTTCTGATGAGTAATTTGGCCACGGAGAGGGTCATCTCAACCTCCTTATTTAGTGTGGAGGAACGGAAAGATTGCTCACATTTAAATCTCAGGTTGGAGGGAAAGAGGAAGGCGAAACCATTTAGGAGGCTGAAATGAAAAATGTGACAGGCATCACATAAAGTGAAAAGGAAAAGGTCTTAACCCTGGTTCCTGTGGCACCCCAATATCCCGCAGCCCACACATCTTCTGGAGAAGCCGTGCACTAATGGACAGATCTCAGGGACTTTAATCACAGCTCAGGGAGACGGTCTCTCTCTCCACTTCTCCTCTGCCAATCATCCAGCGGTCTCCTTACGACTACGACTACAGCCGTATGAGCTGCATAAAGAGAAGCGAGTCAGCATTACATGTGATACTACAGACCGGGAGAGGGAATATCAGCGCTAACCCCAACTAAAGATTCCTCTAGTCGTTTGTTCAAGCCCTTAGTTGACTAATGTCGACATTTATATATTAAATTTGATTACTTAAATATGCGGGGGGCTAAATACACGTGCCTATTCCGTGCTCAAGTGCTCAAAAATAGCAAAGAGACATTTTAATTATATTTAATAAACTAGTGTTTTTCTGCCGCCAACTAAAGATTTTTCTAGTCGACAAGTAGTCATTCATTTATGCCATTAGTCGACTACTCTCGACATTTATATTAATTGAATTACTTAAATATGCGGGGGGATAATTATATATGCCACGCTCATAAAGCCTGCCGCAAAGCACTGGCAAAAGTAAAGATTATGAATGTGTTGGAAAAAATAGCAAGGAGACACTTGAATAATTTAATAAACTAGTGTTTTCTGAGTCAGTGTCGGCTGCAGAGATCTCGCAGTGAACACGCCAATAGAGAGAAACCCACGTTTTATACGGATTACATAAGCAGATTGTTTTTTCAGTTCGTTTAAAAGTACATTTCAAGCTTTCTATAGGTATGTTTCTCATGTCTGAGGAAAATCTCTGAGTTTGGGTTCATTAATGTCACGGACACTGAGACGGAAGAAAGCTTGGTCTTTATTTTATAAAAGCTCGTTTTTGTTGTTATCATGAGTGAACACAAATAAAAGTAGTCCTTTACAGTTTGGAATAATGTATTACTCTTATCTGTATGACAATAAATGATGTAGTGAGTATATGAAGTAGAATTTTTTCTATTTTAGTTAGAAAAGATAAGACTTTCCCTCAAGAAAGTTCTGGAATTGTGAGGTGATTTCTCAGTTTATTAAAGAGATTAATTTCTCACCTGGTCCCGATTAGGACAGACCGGCCTGGTTAGAAAGGAGTAAGACTTATTTTTTCATTTAAAAATCATAAAAGGCTCAAATAATTGATAACTTCTGACTGTGGTTTTGTTACTAAAACGAAAAATAAATATTGCCAATTCAAATTATTACGAAATACTGCAAGTATAGAAATAATGCTAAAATATTGAACCATCTAAATGTGAGCTTCATGTAGACAGTGTCTGCTATAGGAATGGTCTTAGATTTCAGGCCAACAGAATCATATTTTGTGTGTTAGTAATCAAGGAAAACATGTTCAATTTGTTAGTGTGAGTGGGTGTAAGAAATAAAATAATAAATTCTGCTGAACTGCGGTCCAAGATCCCATCGCTAATGAAATCTGTGTAAGAGAAAGAAAGATACAGACTGTGAGTTTATTAAAAAAAAGATAGTGGGGGGTCTCATCTACATTCACCCTGAATGGACAGATTGAAATGTAAGGTTCGTAGAGCTTCTATAATAAAAAGGAGGGAAACAGAAAAACACCAGGCAATTTCCAGAAGACCCCATAAATGCAAACACGCACCTAAACACACACTCTCACAGCCGTGATTGAATGCAAATTAAAATGCAAATGCCGCGCTGCTAGTCTCCGGCAGCCGGCCCGCAGACGGACGCTTCTGAACACGACAGCTCAGACAAGTTTGGAATGTCAAAAGGTGGC
The DNA here is from genome assembly GCA_033366665.1 of Phoxinus dragarum. NCBI lineage: Eukaryota > Metazoa > Chordata > Actinopteri > Cypriniformes > Leuciscidae > Phoxinus > Phoxinus dragarum. The sequence continues at coordinate 43,322 of JARPMJ010003918.1, forward strand.
GTGGCACTAAGCAGAGTCTTCACACACTCTGTCAGACTCACAAACCAGCATGAAGAAATGGGACAGTCCATCTTTTTATACTCGCTTTAGTTACTATGATACTGAATATCTAGAAGTGTTCTCTGGAACTAGTCTCTGGTTTCAATAGTTTGTTTCTGAATATGAAAATGTCGATACAATGTAATGAGTTTGCTTTGGCTCTTGTTTGAAATTATTTAGTTCCGTTGTTGTGCTCGTCTGTTGCGGTTGGTCGGTGTGGTATTAGCCCCGCCCCTTCTCCACTGTGATTGGATGTATAAGGTTGAACATTTCTCAGCTCTTTCCGTCTGGAAAAACAACAGCAAGTCCTCAGTGTGAAAGTCACCGTTTTTAAATACGTCACGCTCCCATTGAAAAAAATAAGCTGGTCTTAGGGAAATGTTAATTACTGCAGTGAATGATTCAATGACTCACTCATAAAGACTTCACTTGTTTCATTACTGGAAGAATCAGTATTTTTGAATGAATCTCTTGAATTAATAATTCAATGGCAAATACATTTTTTGACAGCCACTTGTCGCCCCCTACTGGTGTAACAATGTAATTGATACAATCTTTATTTGAAGCGTCGTTACTTTCAAAAGGTGATTTACTCTATTTTGATCACTAGAGTAGATATCAGTGTTAATATCTGAATTATAAACTCTTATCCCAGTGCTTCTGTGAGCATGTGAATGATTGTAAGACAGATATAATGATACTGTGTGATGGAAAAGACTGGTTCGTGACATCTGATCTCTCTGGGTCAGAACACAGGTCTGAGTCGCTGTGATCGTCCTTGAAAAATGTTAAATAGAATCGTTATTTAGAAATAGAATTGTTATTTAGGGAGAAGATTGCATGGGTGTTTGACTGGAGATCAGCATCTTCTAACGATTAATCTTGCAGCTCTGCGGCTTTAAACCGCTGCACTATTTAACAGTATCCTCAACTCAAGCTTGCACAGCCCACAGAACAGCTCTGAATTTTTCATCACATCTGCACTCTCTCCCCGGCTAGCAGAGCGAAGCCGCGTGTGCGATCAGAAGACTGTGTCGGTGAAGCTAAAGGCACATGCACACACTGTAAGCACATCACTGAGTGTAGTTACATAACGACATTACAACTTCTGAAGAACAAGTCGTGTCTCAGCAACACACGCCGCTAGTGTGTTGGTAAAAATCATTTCTATGCATTTGCTAAGATGTTCGCAGTGGTTTACAACACATTGCTGAGCGTCTGCTATTGGGGGATTGGGTGGTTAAGAGCGTGTTGCTAGTTACTTTCTAGGATGCAAAGTAAAAAAAGAAGTTGAGATTTTCAAGCTGCAAAATACGAGGCATTATTCACTCCATCTTCATCTTCATCTTCATCTTCAGTGTGTGATGTTGATCATGTGAAGCTCCAGTTCTTCTCTATATCAGTGTCAGTGTTTCTGAACTCCTGAAACGCCTCCACTGTAGTCTCGAGTTTCTCCCGGGAACGAACACGTCACAATATTCCTCATTATAATAATTAATGCGCAGAATAAAGGGGCGGGGCCTGGTTGAGTTAGTTAGTAGTGTGTTACTGTGCGTTCACACCGGACGCGAATAGCGCGTCAAATTCGCGCCTGCCGCGTCTAGTTATACGCTTGATCACTTTGTGTCCATTCGTGCGTCAAGAGCGAAATTGGACGCGTGTAAAAACATAAATTTTAAGCAGAATTTACGAGCGTCAGAGGCAAAAGTTTCGAAACCCGTTGGCGGCCATCTTTTTACAAGATGTCTGATGTTGATAGATCATTTAAATAGTTGTAAACTAGCAGCACGGCAGCTTGCTAGCGAGTTCGGTCAATAACGTGACACAAAAGTTAAATTTGTATATCTTACAACTTACCAGGTTATCTCCTCACTTATCTTCTTCCAAGCGAAGTCCTTTTTGTTCCTGTCTCTATAAAAGTATGAACTCAAGTCATAATTCCGGGTGATCACTCACAGCTAAAATTAGTTTCTCCCCCATTTTGAATGAGTGACTTCGAGCAGGAGTTTGTTATGCTATGTCACTTTATGCCACGTGAAGCAAGCAGGCTCCTGATTGGTTAACGCGGCGCGAATTGGCGCAGAAGTTCAGGTTTTTCATCTCGGGCGGCAGACGCGACTTCGCGTCAAACGCGTGAATGCACAAAAAGCACTACATAAATCATTCGCGCTTAACGCGCCAGACGCTCAATTCGCGCCATTCGCAGCGAACGAGGCGTATTCGCCTGATTTTATGATTAAAATTTAAATTTTATGATTAAAATTTTTTTATGCGCGTAACGTGTCTTTGCATTTACTTAACATTGAAATCAATCGCGCCTGACGCGCTATTCGCATCCGGACTGAACGCACCTTTAAACTGGCGGTTATGGTAAGGGGCGGGACATTTCCCAAACACACTCGAAGCTCTCGACCAATCACAACACACTGCTCCAGCCGACCAATCAGAGCACAGTGTGCTTTTCAGAAGGAGGGGCTTCATAGAGACAGGAAGTAAACAGAGCGTTACTGACAGACTGGGAAGAGAGGAGCCGCAACAATGGAGAATATGAGGAGAATAATCAACATTCAAGCAGGAGAACATGTTCTAGTCGAGCCTGAACTACAGCGAGACTGTAAAAGGGCTTAAAATGGTCTATTTAAGAAACAAATATCAACCATAAAAGTGATGCTTGCTTTAACAAATATCACTGATTATTCTCAGCACATCTTAGCTTTGGGATTCACTGCAGGGATTGTGAAGGAACGCAACCGTACGCTGTGCTGTCATCCTAATAATACACCTCTGCTACGCTTTCATGTGCAATGACATTAGATGGGCTTTGTTTCGGTCGTACTGGAGGATTGGGGAGATTCAGAAGTTCATGTTGAGCTTTGATTCTTCAGAATGAGAAAACAACTCAAATACTGAACTACAAACTGAGACGCTACATTCTGACGAGCGTGAAACACACTTACTCAAATAACCCTCTATTGCACCATTACAAATAATACAAATAACCAATAATTCCCAAAATCTTTCTACTAAAGAATTCAGTATTTTTATTTCAGTGACTGCCTTCAGAATGCCATTTGTTACATTGACTTGCACCTTTGCTACTTGAGGAGTTCCAACACAACATCAGTCTTTGACACAACACACTGTAATATATATATATGGAGTAATATACACTACAGAGAGAGAGATCTGTGCAAATGAATGGACAGCAACGGCTGTACTGGAGTCATTCTCCATCTGACCACAGACACAAGGCCAACACAACATCAGTCTTTGACAACACACTGGATGAGCAGCACGCTGGGTCAGAAACACACACACACACACACACACACACTGCCAGGTGAATCCTATTTCTTCTCATTTAGACTCTGTCTGCTAAATTGTCCTTGATCTGCCCTTCAAGGAGTGCTAAAGTAATCTACAATTACCTCAGAGACAAGGAGAAATAAAGGGTGACACTGTCAAACACACACACGCAGCCATTAACTTGAGTGTGTGTGTGCGTGTGTGTGTGTGTGTGTGTGTGTGTGTGTGTGTGTGTGTGTGTGTGGACTCAAGAGTGGATAGAGAGGAACTGGCACTTCCGGTGAGCCTCCATCTGGAGACCAACTGACCATCTGACCACACATTACATCACCACACTCACACACACACACACACTCACACTCACACACACACACTCAAACTAAACATTTCCATCTTTTACTCACTCTTGTTTTTCCAAACTCGTCTGACTGCTATGTTCTAAATAAAGTGAGTAAATGAGGACCAGGAACATTTGTCATTGACATTCTGCTAAATCGAGCTTCATCGTTCAAGAAATGTTATTTACTGCAACTATTCTGATAACCGGTCACTAATGTGTTTTAATTAATCAGACAACAAGCCACGATCAGCATTACTGCACTCTACCATTCAAACGTTCGGGGTCAAGCTTTCGTTCTCTTTTCTATTCAGGAAAGATGATGATAGTAAGGACTTTTACACTGAACTTTCTATTCTTCAAAGAATCCTGAAAACACAATCTGAAGCTGCACAACTGTGTTCAACACTGATAATCATCATAAATGTGTCTTGATCATCAAATCATCATATTACACTGATTTCTGGAGGATCATGTGACACTGAAGACTGGAGTAATGATGTCCACGACAAACGTCACGTCACATGACCAGTCATAATCAGAAAAAGCAGCCTAACAACAAAGTAAATGCCTGGCATGTACATTACAATAAAAGTTTTATAATTACATTAATTGTCCGCCATTTTCATGATCAAATCAATCGATTAGTTGTTGCAGCTCTACATCCAAACCTCCACAGTAATAAAGAGTCAGATCCCTGAGAAACTGCTTCTTGAACAGATCGAGAAGCCTTCGAAACACTGAAAAGCAATCACACACACGTCTGCGCATCTTAACAAGAGTAAAAAGCCGATAAATCAAGCGGTTATCTCTACAGCGTGTCCAGTCCAAGCGTGCCAGGATTTATATGTCTCCAGATGAAGCTCCGGTTGTGATGTTACAGAAGCGCTCCACCATAAAAACAGTCGGGTACATTTTCTCCTTCAAGCTGGACAATATATGCTCAAAGTCTCAAATCTGAGGTTAACAGTTTGTGCACAGCTCACACACACACACACACACACACACAAACTCTGTACTATGAACGCAGACCACATTTGGTTGTTTTGATTGCAATCAGAGCAAACACACACACACGCACGCACACACACACACACACACTTCACACACTGATTACGATTCAGCCACGGCTTATTTGTGGGATTTCAGGACACACACCGCGACATACAGACGTACATCTACACACTCGATCTCTGGAATACTCCTACATCAAGTCCTACATTACTTATATTATTTTTATGTTGGCCTTTTTGCCACTTTTTACTGTAAGATGGCAGGAAATGATGGAGAGAAAACCAGATCAGACTGTTTTCATCATTAATTGTGTTACTTTTCCTGTTTATTACTGTGAAACTGCTTTGATCATTTCTATTGAATATGGTGCTTTAAAAATAAAGGTGACCACGCGATAACAAAACAAAATCAAAACATGAATTAGAGATGTATCATTAGAGATGGTATCGACGAGTTGACTATTTGTCCATTAAACGACTATTTGATATGTAGTGTTGTTACTAATATTTTTTTTTTAAATTGAAATAAGTTGAAATAATAAAATATGGATTTCAGATGAAAAATTTTTACATAAAAAAATAAACAGTTAAAGTATTAAAATGAATATAACTAACTGGAATAAAAACTAAAAAATAATTAAAGCAAAAAAAAAAAAGACATTCAGCACATTAAAGTACATAAAATAAAAACAGATTATTAAAAAAGAAATACATTTATATGAATAATACTAAAACACTTATGAGTTTAGTGATGCTTTCATTTTAATTAGTTAAGATGTATCAAATTAAAAAATAACTTCAAAAATTCCGAACTCCCGAAATTCACGTCCAAAAAAAAAAGAAAAAAAAAAAAGAAAAAAAAAGAAAACGACCTCATGGTTTGTCTTTGATCACGCTTACACACTGTTGAAACTTTAGTCCGTCATAAAAAAATACAATTTAAATTAAAAAAAATAAATAAAAAAAATCGGATCAGGTTCAATTTTCTGCGTTTTCCGCATCCGTAGCAAACATTTTGAATGCCGTTTTGACAATTCAGAGCCACCGAATCACAAATACGAAAAAACGCATAAGAAAATGACGGACTCAGTGTGCAAGGATAATTCAACAACCCTACAAGAACAAGAATTGGGTTTTGAAACAGTGTTTTTTGAATCTCTACGCCACGTCTCCAACCATCAACTAACCCATCAGCCCGACTCCTCTAACTCCAACTCCTTCAGCTCGACACAGCCTGCTTTCCCAGCACCGGGAGCGAGAGCAATCCCAGAACTCCGGCTTCCTAAACCCACGGCTCTGGGGAGGCTCAGTAAAGCCTTCATGCCACAGCATACAATTTATGAATTTATTCATCAGCGGGAAACCACGCATTAAAAGGTCGGGTGATTTTCCAGGTCAGTGGTCAAAGCCTCCACCGGTGAGGAGAGCAGAGAGAACATGTTCCCGTCTCGGGCTGATAAAGAGAGAGAGGGACACGGCTCATATCCGGCTCATATCCGGCATCGGGGCGGCGCAGCGCCTAATGAGTTTCAAAGGTCAAACGCCTCTTCAGAAGATTAATGGGGTTTTGCACATCACCTTCACGGGGATCTGAGGGACCGAAGGGGCCAAACGGCGCTGGCGCCGAGGCCGAGTCACGCTGCGAGACATATCAAAACTGAGTACAAATCATTCAATGATACTTACAATCCACTTTACATATCAGCTGCAAATACAAAACCCTCGAAGTCGAGCGTCAGGGCCGAGAGGATGCTGAATTAAACATTAAAGTTTAACGTCCCCGTGGTGAAAATCCAGCTTGTTTATGTGTGTATGTGGAGTTATTAATCTGCTTTAACACACACCATGTGTAAGTTCATAAGTGGACAGCATTGCTGAGTATTTTCTGCTTAAAACTGCAGTGAACCAAAGACAGTCTCAAAAACACGGTTTGAAATCGCTGGTGTTTCTGACGTCACACACTACCTTGACCAATCAGATCAACGTGTGATCGTCCACCAGTGGATCTCTGAGTGAGTGAGTGAGTGGAGGCGGGGCTCATTTGCATATAGAACCGCGTATACTAAATGAGGCAAGGGTGTCGAGTTACAAGGTGTGAGTTTTCAATGAAAAAACTTGATTTTGGAGATCAAAGATGAGTTTTAAGAGATAAAGTGATTGACTACAGGAGGACTTTAAGGTGCTATGTAACTTTTTCACTCAACTAAAGCATAAAAATACCATAATTTGTTTGCAGATATGTAGGAAACATGCTGAGTTCACATACTCGTTTCTCTGAAAAAACACTTCTATAGCCAGATATTTTACTTTCAAATGTGCGTTACGTGTTGGAATGTTTGTTTTTGTTTTGGTCTGTGTGACTCCGCCCACTGCCAGATGTGACGTCACAAACTACCTTGTAACCAATCAGATCAACGTGGGATCGTCAACCAGTGGATCTCTGAGTGAGTGAGTGAGTGGAGGCGGGGCTTATTTGCATATACATAGAGCCGCGCATACTAAATGAGGCAAGGGTGTCGAGTTACAGTCAAGATATTTTAAGGCATGAAGAATTTTATTTTACAGGGAAAATTTTTAAATATGTAATTTTGGTGATCAAAGATGAGTTAAGGGATAAAATGATTGGCTACAGGGAGACTTTAAGATGTGTGTGTCTTTTGTTATGAGCTTTGGGACCGAATCCACCACTGATGTGTCGACAGAAAGACTCTCGACATCAGAAATGCATTACCTCCAACAGAACAACCGCATACGCAACAGTGAGACACTGATGTACTGGGACAAACTTGAAATTATCAAGGTTGTGGTAATCGGGGGTTACCTAATTTGAATATTCATGAGGTTAAAGCATTGATTGGACAACTCACGCTAAAGTTTGTGGGAATATCCAAATATCACCTCTCTCTGGTTGTCTTAATCTCCCAAATCACTTATTAATTACAAATCACAATTATCCCTTCATCACTTCAGTTAACTGGTTTTCTGAATTTCTTTAGATGCTCAAAACTAAACACACAGCATGAGATCGGTTTTGCAAGTGTACACAGCTCATGAATATTCAATGAGGCACATTATGATTGGTTGTCTATTGCTAAACAACTCATTGTAGTAAAAAAAATATAGTTTCATACTGTATTACTTTGGTACTGCAATTCAGAGGTTAATGTAAATCATTGTAAATTTAAATCATTAACCAGAGGCTAAAACTGGCCTTAACTTTAACACGGGTGAACACTTCAGCAGCGCACCAACATCATTTCATAATTCATTATTATTTGAACAACTGAAACGGTCATATGGTCATATGGTTAGACGAAATACATATTTATCCAAAAAACATAACTATAAACTCATTTACAAACATTAGAAAAATTAATTTTTTATTAATGTTCATTTTGTGTTTTAGATTTTGAGTTATATTTTTATACATGTGGGATTGTTATGCATTCTGTGGTATCTTAATATAAATGAAACCAAAAAATAAAAATCTTCCATTAAAAAGGTCAATTTACCAATAAAAAGGTTCCATTTTCATAATATTAACTGTCAAAAAGTTATTCAATCAATACTTCGAATGCCACACTAAACGAGTTTAACAGAAAAACATAAGCAGGCTCTTGATGTCAGCTATGGGCTTTCGTTAGATCAGATCTGGCGGGACAAAAGATGTCTCTAAATCAATAAAAACATCCCTAGTAAACTCTGGGAGAAATGTGTTGACCATGCGAAGTGTGTTCTGCTTTAAAATCTCTACATTGGAAAATAAAGCAGCTCACACACAGTTGCACAGCCAGAGGAAGGCCACATTAATTCCCAACTGCTCGTTTGTCGTCTTCATTAAACCTGTAAAAGAGCCGTAGGTCTGGAGTCTTACGTAAGGCCACATCTGCATGTGTGAGCAAACCTTTCCTCTTCATCATCCTAATGTCCACATTACAATCCAGCTTCTGAACCGCGTTAGGAAACCGTGAGAACAAACCGTCCATGTTCACAAAGCTAATGCTCGTCTAGTGCTTTAAAGAGCCCATATTAACGGGCGGTTTGTGTTCACACGACACCGTTTTCAACTATAAGCGTTAAACTGTATGAGTTTTGGCCGTTCATTTACACAACAATGGCGTTTGGGTTCCTGAAAACATTTTGAAACTGGTTTGAAGGGTACGTTACGTTTACACGACAACGATATGCTTGAAACGGAGAAGTTTTTTCTTTTAGTTTTCCGCGTACAGACGACACCGTTGTTAAAATGATCCCCATTCACACGGATCCGCGAAAACAACTAAAAACGCTGCATTCTGCTGCCAGGCCACTAGATGGCGATGAAACACTAGATGAACACGTAATACGCATGTGCATAACGTCATTGTCTTCAGAGATTCACTTTTTTGTGGTTTACACGGAGATCGTTTTCAAAAACGTGCAATTTGAAACCCATTTTCAAAAGTTTATGTTTTCAGGCGCCCAAAACGCTGTTGTCATGTAAACGAACGGCCAAAACGAATAAAAAGTCTTACGTTTTTAGTTGAAAATGGTGTCGTGTAAACAACAAAAGCGCGAATCTCTGAAAACGATGATGTCATGCACATGCGTATTACGTATTCAGTCTATAGTGTTTCATCGCCATCTACTGGCCTGGCAGCAGAATACAGCGCTTTAATAGTTTTCGTAAATCCGTTTGAATGGAGATCATTTTAACAATGGTGTCATCTGTACGTGGAAAACAAAGGAAACACTTTTTTTTCTCCATTGTTGCGGCTCCTCTCTTCCCAGTCTGTCAGTAACGCTCTGTTTACTTCCTGTCTCTATGAAGCCCCTCCTTCTGAAAAGCACACTGTGCTCTGATTGGTCGGCTGGAGCAGTGTGCTGTGATTGGTGGAGCGCTTCGAGTGTGTTTGGGAAATGTCCCGCCCCTTACCATAACCGCCAGTTTAACACACTACTAACTAACTCAACCAGGCCCCGCCCCTTTATTCTGCGTATGAATTATTATAATGAGGAATATTGTGGCGTGTTCGTTCCCGGGAGAAACTCAAGACTACAGTGGAGGCGTTTCAGGAGTTCAGGAACACTGACTCTGATATAGAGATCTGGTTGTTCACACAACACTGACAGCATGTTTTATTCTTCGCCTTCGTGAAGCTGCATCGCATTCCAGAAACATTGATATTCTCCTGGTAATAAAACATCCATCGCTTTCATAAAACGGCCTCAGAAACGCCTCAGTCTCCAGGGATATTCCTGCAGATCCAGCAGAAACCTGTCCTCGCCGGGATAAAGATGAACCCCAGAACAACAGCGCACCGAGCCGCACCGACACTCATACGGGAATTAGGAATGAAACATAAAGCATAATTACCAGAGTTTGGATATTTAGATGCCTCTCAAAAGAAGAAAATCCAAAAAAAATTTAACAAAATGCCAGTTTTAGGCACTTGTGATCCATATACAGCAGTATTTCTCTCACTAACACTAGCAGGACGTTCTAAAACACAAAGTGAAAATGTCCTAAACATTATTGATGATGCATATATACATAAGCAGATGAGCCAAGAACATGAACAGTGTGTTAAATACACGTTTCCTTTATAAAGCTTTTCTATTGCCGTTTATATTCTTGGTTTATCTGCTCGCCTGTATATAGTTCACATCATTAATAATGTGTATTTAATATCACTGTGTGTCTTACTACATACGTTCTTCATACACCCGAGATGATTTGACAGATCTTCATCATAACTGATCTCTGGCTAATTTAGGTCTTCAAACACATTTGCAGATTTGATCTGGCTTAAGTCGTCTGATATTACTTCATGTTCTTGTGTTGATGTATAGACACTTGAAACCATGTCTGTTATACTACTTGATATTGCAAGCTGTTACTTATCATATTTTCATGTATTACCGTAATCATAAACACGCTGGTTTGTAGCGCAAAATACAATATTTAGCACTTTGTTCTTCACGTATATCGCAAGTCTCGCACATTCACAGAAAACTGACTTGCGCATTGAAAACACTTTATTTTGACCAAATTTAATATACCCTCCCAGAATGCATTGCGACAAGCTCAGTGAAAATAACCCACAGTATGAGCAAGACAACTTTAATTAAAATGATCAAGCTTAAAATATTTTAAAAGACTATTGTTTTTTATGCCAATCATCAACATATTGCAACATTCGTCTCTCGTCGGCTGCGCTGGAATCTCCCATGATGCTCGAGTCGTTCTCCACATCCATCACTTGTGGAAACGCCTCGCGGCCTCTCCTCCTCCACACACCGCCTGGCGTCAGTGTTTCTGCTCTCGGACACCGCCGTCTCCTGTCTCCATCCCTCAGCGTCTCACTGTTCGTGCTCACGGTGAGTCCACACTTCACTGCGGCCCACTAAATGTCCCCGCTACGCCTGCCAACCTCACAAATCTCTCCAGCCGTCCTGCTCCGCCAGCGCGGACATCTGACGCTCAAACCCGTCGCCATCAGCGGACACTAGCGGTGTACCGAGACGCTCGCGATACTGGACTCACGAGACCATATCAATGCCATACTCCAACACATATGGTGAAAGATTAACACGATGTACTGCTGCTTAAAATGCTAGATTTGGTATAACGTGTGTGTAAATGAATAGACTTGGACTTGAAATCTAAAGCACAGACAATAGAGACACCAGAACAAACATATTCATGATTCTGAAGCTGAAAATACTGAATTATATACAGACGAATGTGCTTGATCTCAGTCACTGACGAGATATATTTACAATAATGTAGGACACTTTACTGGTAACAAGACATTTGGCATTCTCAGGACACACACATATTCCCTAATTGCATTATTATACATTATATAGTACTGACACTAAAACTCTGAAAACATCATTTTTTCCTCACACAGTAATTGTTATTTTGGGTGAACTATTCACATATATTGTGATATACTGTGACACGATATATTTTTACACCCCTAGCGGAGACTATAATAAACATGATTTTTTTAGAGTGGAGGTATGAATTTCCATGCAAACTGGTTTTTGTTTGAATCGATACATATATTGATAACTTTCCACTCAGAGTGAGTTTGCACACGTTGGGAAGCAGGACTGTGAGCCGGAGGAGTTGATGACCGGCGTAAAGCTTTCGTGAGTGTCCTCATGACGGCACAGGAACAGTGACCGACACGACGGCACGCGCCACAGAAACCTCCACATTACCCAGCAGTGAGATGTCCAGGTGTGTGAGGATGAGAGTCAGTGACGGACACAAGCGTGTGTGAGGATGAGAGTCAGTGACGGACACAAGTGTGTGTGAGGATGAGAGTCAGTGACGGACACAAGTGTGTGTGAGGAACGAAACGGATGGAGAGAACGAGTGCCACACAACACACTGCCATAGTTTGAGGTCGATACGATTATTTATGTTTGTGAAAGTCTCTTCTGCTCACCAAAGCTGCATTTATATGATCAAAAATACAGTAAAACTGTGAAATATTATTATAATGTAAATCATCAGTTTTCTATGTGAATATACAGTAAAGTGTAATTTATTCCTGTGATCAAAGCTGAGTTTATCATCATTACTCCAGTCTTCAGTGTCACATGATCCTCCAGAAATCAGTGTAATATGAGGATCTGATGATCAAGACACAGTTATGATTATTATCAGTGTTGAACACAGTTGTGCTTCAGATTTCTGTGGAAACTTTGTGTTTTTTATGAAAATAAAATAAAGAGCAGCATTTATTTGAAATAGAATTCTTTTGTCACAATCAATATAGATCCATATAATGCATTCTTGCTGAATAAAAAAAAAAAATCATATTGATGGACCCCAAACATTTGAGGTGTGTAATTCAATTATATCATGCATGCATATGTATATGTATATGTATATGTATATGTATATGTATATGTATAGCATGTGAGACTTGGCATGAGGGCGAGTAAATTATACAAATCTAAATGTTTAGGTGAAGTCTGAACAACAAAGAGCTTCATCTGGTCTGAATCCCACCTGCCAAACACAGAATACAGAGAGAGAGAGAGAGAGAGAGAGATGCGGAACACAAAGAGAAGCGGCGCAGCAGGACTGGGACGTAATTGTGGACAAAGAGCTTCTCGTACAGCGAGAACATATTCAGCTCAATCATAACCCTTCATATGCAAGGCCTTTCAGAACACATCGCTCTCACTGCAATTAATCGCTGTCAAAACATTCATTAAAGGGCACCTATTATGGAATTTTGAAATTTACCTTTCATGTAGTGTGTAACATAGATCTAAGTGAACAAAAACATCCTGCAAAGTTTGAAATATGAAAATGCACCGTATATAAAGTTATTGTCTTTCAAAAGTGAGAGTCGACTCTGAGTCATTTTTATGAATCGTTAGAAGACCGAAGCTTTTTCTCTGACTAGATGACGTCAACTTGTCAAGTTATTTGAATACGATACGCCCACTTATTGCGCTCCAAGGCCAGGGAAAATATCATGGCGACGAGACGCTGTGTTCTGAAGTGCAGCTCAAAAGCAAACTTTTTTTCATCTGCCCAAGGAGGAGCATTTGAAGACTAAGTGGCTACAATTCACTATACCACAGAAGGATAGTCCGAGCCTTGTGCTTTGTTCGCGTCATTTTGAAGACGATTGCTTTTTAAATGCACTCAAACTTGGATTCGCGAGCCGGCTGATATTGAAGGAAGGTTCAGTTCCAAGTGTATTTGCATCAGCTTCCTCCTCCGTATCACTGTAAGTGTTATTAATAATTTTTGCTTTTATATTTTATGTAGCATGCCTAATAATTATTTTGTTTGTTGTGTAAGCACCGTTTAGCTTCTAGGTCTTCAATGGCAATTGTATTGAGATATGTGAAGTGTTTGTCGTTGTTTTCGGAGTTGTCTAAAGAATAGAGTAATACCTCGTAGTAACGTAACTGCATTTTTTTGTGTGTAAAAACGTTATGTTTATGCATCGGGCTAACGCAAACAAAGACTGATTGTGCTTTTACAATATGAACTCTGGGCTATGCTCGCCAACATAACATTAAATTCTTTATATTATTTTTCGTTTTTTTACTACAAACTATAAAGCAGTGGACTATAATCATTATTATAATACAATTTAATTGATAAAAGCATCATTGTACTCCGTGTTAAAAATAAGTATTATCTCTGTAAACACTGCTGGGTCATCTGACCAATCACCGCAGATTAGCGTCGCGCAGAGGAGGGGTTTGGAAAACGAGTCGTTGAACGAATCATTTGGGAGTCGGTGAGCAAATCAGGTAAAAATAAATGCATATTATACGAAAACAAAAGTGTTTTTTGTCATTGCATGCATGTAAAACTGTTGTTGGGGACTCCCACAACAACATTAGGAACATTTTAAATGTCATAATAGGTGCCCTTTAAGGCAACGACTGTAATCCAGCCGACCAGCATTCCAGCAGTGTGTGTGTGTGTGTGTGTGTGTGTGTGTGTGTGTCTGAAGAGACGCCACTATCCTCTGTTCTGTCCTCTCATCAGGACGCTTAGTTGACCTCACCTGAGCCGAACGCATCACAACTGAAGCTTCTCAGCGACTGTCCAACAACACACTCTCGGTCCAGTACAACACACACACTCTCGGTCCAGTACAACACACACACTCTCGGTCCAGTACAACACACACACTCTCGGTCCAGTACAACACACACACTCTCGGTCCAGTACAACACACACACTCTCGGTCCAGTACAACACACACACTCTCGGTCCAGTACAACACACACACTCTCGGTCCAGTACAACACACACACTCTCGGTCCAGTACAACACACTCTTGCTTGTAGCATTACAGTAAGAAGATTAAAACGACATGACAAAGAAAAATGTAACATAAAATGACAATACAGATAAAGAAAAACTTAAAATGGCAAAAAAAACTAAAACATTTATATTATCAAAAAAAAAAATCTCCATCTTGTCATTTTAAAGAAAAATGAAAACATAAAATAACTATAGGCTACAGATAAAGAAAAACTTAAAATGACAAACAATAAAAACATTATCAAAAAAAATATTTTTTCACCATCTTGTCATTTCAATCTCCGTATAATATTAAAAAGTGTTTACATTGAATGTTTTGTTTTGAAACAATTCAATCATAATTTAGTGTTTTGTAGCATCCTGTGAGAATAAATGTGACCATGTTCAATCATTTTTTCAACCCGTTATTATTTCGCCTGAACATGTAGTAGCATCTCCTCTTAAACGACACTTTGTTGCAGCCTGTCGTCAACAGCGTCCTGTAGCGGATTCATTGCTTTCAGAAGCTTGTGAACCTGATTTCTCATCATTCAAAACGCCGGACCTTTCTTTCTCTGCTTATTAACTTTACTTTGCATTGCAGGATTATGAAAGCGCGCGCGCGCGAACGAACACACACACACACACACACACACACACACACACACACACACACACCTGCAGTGAGTTACACTTCCCGTCTGGACGAACACAATCACCTGGCATCTGGACAGTTATAATGAAGATGCCGCTCACCTTCCTCAGCGCGGGACTCCTCGTTTCTGTTGAGCAATAATATCCACAGAACCGGAACGATGGCTTTAAACTGCTCCATGTTTGCGGGACTCTGGTCATGTCTCAGCCGAGCGCGCGTGACTCCAGTGCGGGATGATGAGCGCGAGCCGTCCGGGCTTCTGACACACACGCATACACACACACACTCACACACACTCTCTCTCTGCCTTATTCGGCGCCACGGGTGGGCGGGCAAACACAGTGTGATTGACAGGGAGAATGTCCAATGGAACGTGATTTCGCTGTGACGAGAGATTAGCGACGGGCCAATCAAATCACGCCTGATAAATTCCTCCGCACAGTCACTCCTCCTGGAATGGAGGCGGTGTTGAAAATGATGACATTTGGTTATGGTTTTAGCGGCACTAATATTCTTTTATTAAATAAAAGGCAGATCTTAGGGATCAAGAACTAAGGCCTGACACTGAGAGCCCATTCAAATGATTTTAAGACCCGGTATTAAGAGTTTATTTAGCTGTGTTCAATTATTATAAGTTTACTTATTATTATAAGAATATATATATAGCCTATACACACACACACATATATATATATATATATATATATACACCCACGTATGCACTGTATATACTGTGTGTATGTCCTTATGGAACATATGGAGTGTTTTAATGTACGCTACAGTAGCAGAACACTGATTTAAATGTTTAATTCTGCGCATTAAAGAGAACTGCAAAATAATGACTATTTTCAAATACGTTCAAAAACTAATATTGTTGGTCAAAAACACACATATTGTTATTCCTGGCTCATTCTGACAGCTCTTACAAACAGATTGCACTTCCATATATGTCAGACTCAGTAATGTCACAGAAATTATACAATAACATTTTATACGGTTGCATCCGAGTGGGATGTTGCTTATTGATCGCTGTTGCTGACCGACGGTGTAAAGATGGCACAGGAGTGTTTCCCAGTCCAGCTTTCCTGACGTGAAGCTTTTAGAATTGAGCTTCTTGGGTTACGGAATTATGTCAGTAATTCACAAAGTAAATGTGGGGCCACAAGATGTGTGGTACTTGCACACAATACACATATTTCTCAGATTCTTTTTTCCACAATAATGGAAAAATTATTTTTTGTCCCATTATTTTTTCTCATTTTAATGCTCTTATCAACATGGAAAAGTGGATCGGTTGCTTTGTGCAAATGTGTTTATTGAAAACAACATATACTGGTGTTCAATTTCACACTAACATTCTCACTTGGAGCAAATAATCTCTCACACAATGTAACTCTGTCCATCAATAAAAGGGTGAAAGAAATACTGACGAGGTGACGTTACTGATGACGAGTGGGCGTAGAAACACATCAGCGGTGTGTGTGTGTGTGTGTGTGTGTGTGCTTGACCATCTAGTGGTGTTAAGACTGGACGATGATAGCTCCGTTCACAACGACACACACAGATCACTTTGGTCTTGTCAATTGAACCATTTGGCAACTTTTTAAAAGTAAACTTTCCATTCAGAATCTTATTGGCCTCCATTTTGGCGTCTCGCGTTTATCATTCATCCACTCAAAACGTAACGTTAAAGGGGGTCGTAGACGCACACCGGACGAGAAGCGCAGCGCCGCATATTTAAAATTCGAACACATTAAACTGAGGAAGTGCGCGTCCGATGTGCGATACGAGTTGTCTAGACGCGGCTCGGCGCTGCGATCTCGTCCACTCTTTAGCCGGTTCGCATCGACCAGTGACCAGCCCAAACCAGTGTGTGCGGCGTGATGTTGTTTTGTTTCTGGCCTAGCAAGATCCGCTGTGGTGTTGTAGTTTTCAATAACGTTACTAGTTGTTGCAAAAGCATGTGAAAAAAAACTACAAAGTTTGCTAAGCGTTAATCTCGCGATAAAAAAATTGACGCCGTTAAAATGGGTTTGCGTTAACGCCGTTAATAACGCGTTTAACGGACAGCCCTAATATATATATATGAGGATGATTAGGAGGCCATGATGGACAGAGCCCATGGGGCAAATTTGGCCAGGACACCGGGGTTACACACACACACACACCACACACACACACACCGGGGTTACACCCCTACTCTTTTCCGAAGGACATCCTGGGATTTTTAATGACCACAGAGAGTCGGTTTAACGCCTCATCTGAAGGACGGCGCTCTTTGGCAGTATAGTGTCCCCGTCTCTACACTGGGGCGTTAGGACCCCACACACACCACAGGGTGAGCGCCCCCTGCTGGCAGTATAGTGTCCCCGTCTCTACACTGGGGCGTTAGGACCCACACACACCACAGGGTGAGCGCCCCCCTGCTGGCAGTATAGTGTCCCCCGTCTCTACACTGGGGCGTTAGGACCCACACACACCACAGGGTGAGCGCCCCCTGCTGGCAGTATAGTGTCCCCGTCTCTACACTGGGGCGGTTAGGACCCACACACACACAGGGTGAGCGCCCCCTGCTGGCAGTATAGTGTCCCCATCACTACACTGGGGCGTTAGGACCCACACACACACAGGGTGAGCGCCCCCTGCTGGCAGTATAGTGTCCCCATCACTACACTGGGGCGTTAGGACCCACACACACACAGGGTGAGCGCCCCCTGCTGGCAGTATAGTGTCCCCATCACTACACTGGGGCGTTAGGACCCACACACACACAGGGTGAGCGCCCCCTGCTGGCAGTATAGTGTCCCCGTCTCTACACTGGGGCGTTAGGACCCACACACACACAGGGTGAGCGCCCCCTGCTGGCAGTATAGTGTCCCCGTCTCTACACTGGGGCGTTAGGACCCACACACACACAGGGTGAGCGCCCCCTGCTGGCAGTATAGTGTCCCGTCTCTACACTGGGGCGTTAGGACCCACACACACACAGGGTGAGCGCCCCCTGCTGGCAGTATAGTGTCCCGTCTCTACACTGGGGCGTTAGGACCCACACACACACAGTGGGGGGGGGGCAGTGGGCGTTACAAATAAAACTTTTCTCAACTTACTCACTTTGCTGGACACGCCAGCATCTTGTCGCCTGTAGCTCACTTTGAAAATTAATGAGTTCACATCGAACAGAAGGAAATAAGTTGTTGGGTTTGGATGTTATAATACTGTTTTTTTGTGTGTTTTTTTTAAAGAACAAAAATAATAGACATTCACAAAACCACAGTTCATACGCATTTTATTCCAAACATCCGGCACAGAATCAATATGCGCACATGATTGGCAGGGTGTATGTGAGTCTTTGTGAAATGACGCATCACCTCCGCGAAACCCACACACTGCATCTGTGTAACGTAGAGCTATTGTTTATCACGGCATTACAATTTCATGCTAGGCCACCTCGAAGCACTCTATCGCTCTGGACCTTAAATAAAACAATGAAGGTGCAGAGAAGCACAAAAACAGTCACTTGACCTTCTTTTCTCGGGTTATTTTCACAGTTAATCGGGAAGATAAAGAAAGGAACGGAGAGAAAGAGTGAAGGGAGGGGTGGAAGAAAGAAGGAAGAAAAGAAGGAAGGAATGAAGGAAGGAAGAAAAGAAGGAAGGAAGGAAGAAAAGAAGGAATGAAGAAGAGAAGGAAGGAAGGAAGGAAGAAAAGAAGGAATGAAGGAAGGAAGGAAGGAAGGAAGGAAGGAAGGAAGGAAGGAAGGAAAGAAGGAAGGAAGGAAGGAAGAAGAACAGGAAGGAATGAAGGAAGGAAGGAAGGAAGGAAGGAAGGAAGGTAGGAAGGAAGGAAGGAAGGAAGGAAGGAAGGAAGGAAGGAAGAAGAACAGGAAGGAAGGAAGGAAGGAAGGAAGGAAGGAAGAAGAACAGGAAGGAAGGAAGGAAGGAAGGAAGGAAGGTAGGAAGGAAGGAAGGAAGGAAGGAAGGAAGGAAGGAAGGAAGGAAGGAAGGAAGGAAGGAAGGAAAGAAGGAAGGAAGGAAGGAAGAAGAACAGGAAGGAATGAAGGAAGGAAGAAAAGAAGGAAGGAAGAAGAAAAGAAGGAATGAAGAAGAGAAGGAAGGAAGGAAGGAAGAAAAGAAGAAGGAAGGAATGAAGAAGAGAAGGAAGGAAGGAAGGAAGGAAGGAAGGAAGGAAGGAAGGAAGGAAGGAAGGAAGGAAAGAAGGACAAGCTCACATTTACAGCCAATCAGAGGGGGTTATTCTCACGGGACAAACTCACACACACTTACAGGAAGCGTATTCCCAGATGTGCTGTGAGAATCCCTAAACCCGGATCTCAGGAGTCAGTGAGCTGAAAGTGTTGATGTGCCACTGTAACACACACACACACACACACACACACACACACACACACGGGGAATGGCTCATTCCATCCCGCTGTAAAGACGAGACACGTTCTGAAGAGTCTCCATGTTTTGACATTTCAATGAGACGCAGCCAGAAGGGCCTGGTCTGAGGCCGAGGAGGGAATTGTGGGTAATGATTGAATTCATGTTTTCTCACACAGACACATCTGCACATTGATGTTCTCCATGTTTTCTCACACTGGTCTGAGTGAATCACAGGAGGCTGACAGTCGCTGGCTAACGAGTGCTGTTGTTCTAATTACCAGCAGAGCGACACGTGTGAAGGTCAGTGTGTGACAGGAACACAGGCTAACAGACCCGTGCAGAAGTGGAAGAAGAGGAAAAGAGGAGGCGACTTGATGAGGACCGATGCAGCCTACAAGTGGACTAGGAAATATCAAAAAATATTGTTGTGAATATCTGAACATAAACAATTAATTCAGTACTTTTATGGTACTTTACATGGACTAAACAAATGCAATTGCTAAATAATGAGATGATTGCAATAATAAATACAATCAAATGTCTGTAAATGTAAATTAAATGTCTGTAAAACAATTACATTGTTTTTACATCCGCCCCTTTCAGAGGCACCGCCCACTGCTGGAGTTCTCCGCCCCTTTCAGAGGCACCGCCCACTTCTGGTACCACGCATAAATGATATATAGTTTGTGTAAAAGTGAAGGCAAGAAAACTTTAAGTTTGTATGTGGGTGAATGCTTATGTAACTTTCCCGCATAATAATAATAATAATAATTAGGCCTTCACCTGTCACTCAATCCTCATCATGTGACGTTCCAGTTTTCCACACTCTCCTGAACCCCTCGTCTGTTTCCCGTACCGCGCTGAAGCCGCCGGCCTGATATTGTGTTATTTTGTCTCCTGTAAAGAAGAAATCGATTGTGAGATATTGCGGTGTACAGAATTATTCCGGGTGCAGTGTGGCAGTTTGCAGATAAGAGCCTCGGCTAAGTAATCATAAATATTAGCATGATCCGGCGGCCACATTTGGAGATGCTCAAGCTAGAATTCACATCTCTGTTCTAAAGGAAGTCCGATGCGGATAAAACCCAGATATATCCGTTACCAAAGCAGCCGTACAAGCAGTGCTCTCCTCAAATATCACCTCAGACAGGCTTTTCTCTCATAGTGACGGTGGATTACGGCGTGTGTGTGTGTGTGTTGCCATGTTCATGTTTGGATGCCAGGGAAAGCTGTATCTGAACACACAGCGCCCGTGACAGGACATCAGTGGAATACACTGCTGTGTGTAATTTACCTGCTAAACAGGAGATGCATTTCTAATGTTAACTCCTTCACTGCAAACTTCCTTAGTAGTTTTGTCTTGCTTTTCTTTAAAATATCCAAACATTCTTATATCAGATACTGGGGATGAAATGAAGTCTTAATGAATGAAAAGAAGTCATGGAAATGAAGTGAGTTTGTGATGAAAACAAGGACAAATATCAAGTCAGAAAAATAAACTTCATTCAAAGGGAAAACTAGATTATTTTTCTGTCTCCACTGACAGATATTTGTTTTCGTTTTAATAATTTTATTTCAGAAAAGTAGTTTTGCTTCTCAAGTAAATGTATCTTGGTTATGAAAGCAACATGTTTGCAGTGTTGTCAGTGCAAGAACATTTCTTTTAAAGGGCAACCAAATCAATGCTATAAATGTGATTCTGTAAGTCCTAAATCCCGTCATTGACTAAAGAAGATGTTTTTCCAATTAAAATTTTAATAGATTTGATGTATCAATAGATAATGGAACTACACATGTTAATTATAAGGTAATCCAGAATCAGGCTTGAGTTGATTGATTAGTGACACACACGTTCTGGAAACGACCGCAGAAACACGAGGATGAGCCGGAGCAGAAAACAAGGCAAAGACAGAAATGTGTGGATTTGTCGTCTGGAGACACACACAGAGATTCATCAGCAGAAGATAAACGGTTCCTGTTCCTGCACGTGTGTTTCTGGACACAAGTCATGTTTCAAATATCGTGTGTTTTGAACCTTTCCACCGGGAGAGAACACGACGTCTTCCACGAGTCCTGGATACGCAGCCTCGACTTGCACGAATCGATCCCGACACCGCTGGAAGAGTCCTGGATCCTATTGTCCCGAATCCTGCACGGTTTCTCTCCGCTCGGGAGCAAATCTGAAGCCCGTCACGGCCTTTGATCAGAGCGGACTGTGCTCGGTCACTCAGATCACCCAGAGCACAAACCAGGGCAAGGTATAAACCACACACAGTCTGAGATAGAACATCTCGAGCCTCCAGGGGTTTATATTCCTCTCCTGAGACCGGGAGCTTGGAAATCAAACAAAGTGGGACACGATTGTTGAAACATTCAGGATTAAATCACACTATTCCTGAATGTGGACCATGTTCTGATATTAGATTCCTCTGAACGCTTCAGGGAGTTCCTCACGTGTTCTTCTCAGTGTTTCTGTTTTCCAGCTAAACATTCTTAAATCAAGATATATTTACCTGGGAGGAGAAGCAGAACGACTGACAGAAAACATGAAGTGAGTTTGTGATTAAAAACGAGATGTAATATGTGTGGAGTCAGAAACATCTCAGTTTCCCTTTGAGTGAAGTGTATTTCTCTGACTCACTGACAGACACTTGTTTTTGTTTTAAACACAAACTCACTTCATTTTGATGCGTTGTTCTTATGTATCTTCATTTAAGAATGTTTGGATATTTTTTAATAGAAACACTGAGGAAGGAACACTTCTTTTTGCAGTGTGTGCAATTTTAGTTTATTGCCAAGGCAACATTTCTAATTTTCATTTAGTTAAGTTTTTCGACTAATTTCGACTGATTTTATTTAATTTCGTATTTATTTCAATAACCATAAATGTTTTTAATAGTTGTAGATTTAGTTAAAGATAATAACCCTGGCGGAAGCAACAGAACAGACACACGAGAGTTTATTTCGACAGGTTTATTTATCAGTTTCTTATTTTTATGATGAATTTTCATAGTTAGATTGAAAGTCTGGGCTCTAAACTCGACTGACGGCAGCAGAACGATGATGAACATGCAGAACGATTCCAAGGATTCCTTCAATAAAAGAGATTGTTTTAATAAAGATCAACCCTTGGGACATAAAAGTGCCTGAAAAAGACACACACACACACATTGCCAGACATAGACACAGACACACACACACAGACCAACATAGACACACATTGGCAGACATAGACACACACAGACCCACATAAACACACATATACAGTACACACACAGACCCACATAAACACACATATACAGTACACACATAGACACACACAGACCCACATAAACACACATATACAGTACACACATAGACACACACAGACCCACATAAACACACATATACAGTACACACATAGACACACACAGAACCACATAGACATAAAGACACACATATCGAACATATTTACACAGTCACACACAGATACACATATTGAACATAAACACACAGACACAAAGACCTCATATAGACACACAGACCAACATAAACACACAAACACACATTTACAAACACAGACACACATTGACAGACATAGACACACACAGAACCACATAGACATAAAGACACACATATTAAACATATTTACACATAGACACACACAGATACACATTGAACATAAACACACATAGACACACAGATACACATCTCGAACATATACACACACACACATACACACTCACAGATAGATACACATATCGAATACACACATAGACACACATATCGAATACACACACACACACGCACCTCTTCTGCGGTGTTGATGTCTGTAAGCGCGCGCGCACACACACACACACACACACACACACACACACACACACACACACACACCGAGAACGGTCTCCGGTAATGTGTCTGGCGGAGGCTTCTGGAGAGTTCTTCTGAGAGCTATTATCCTGATATTGCTGGTAAAAGAGATGCTGGGAAACACACACATCAGCCGTTTGAGCAATCTCGAGCTGGAGATTGACGCTGAGATGATCAGAAGAGAAGTTATTCGGCCAGAGAAAGGCCATCTGATGTGTTTAGTGTGCAGAGACTCGAGATGCGGCGAGTCCTGATTCAGATAAAGACGAGAGATGTTGTGATTCGACTGTGGAGAATATATCAGTGTGTGTGTGTGTGTGTGTGTGTGTGTGTGTGTGTGTGTGTGTGTGTGTGTGTGTGTGTGTGTGTGTGCGCTTACAGACATGAACACTACAGAAGAGGTTTGGGGCTTGTGCATGCAGGTCCATATGGACCAATACAGACCATATTCCATCTTTCCAGAATCCATATTCCACATCTTAACTTGAGCTGTAGAAGTTTGGACTGAACTTCCGGCGACCTTTGAGCAAGAGAACGAACGCGAACGTCAAATTAAACCTCGGACACGAGTGAACAAACGCACTCTTTCTTCTAGTGTTTATCGAGTGCATGTGTCAACAGTTCTCCCGCCCACTCCATATCCCGAGGAAACAGAAATATTTACATAATTAATTACATTCCCAGTAATTAAAGGAGCAAATAAACAGGCCGGTGTTGGAGACTGAGGACATCTTTGAGGAGATTTGAGGCGCTGAAAGATTCATGCTCCGGAAAAGGCAGAAGAGATGAGAAATGTATGCAAATGAGGCTGAATATTCAAGGTTCAGGAAGATGTTGTGTCAGGGGATTTCCGGAGGAGCGAATGAAAACATCTCTCAAACTTTAGCTGAACTTTCTTACACACTTTACAATTTAAATGAGTGCAACTATATATTTATCTAAATAATCTAAAAAAAAAGCTAAAAAAACATTATTTTAGCCACAGATATAAGATATAGAGACTATTATTGATCATTAAAAAATAACCAATATTCAAATTCAATATTATTTTGTCTATATTAATGCAAATACAACACTAAACTAAAATCAATCATTTAAATGCTAGAACTGAATTTAGGCATTATTATTTACATCTAAAATGCACAAAAGATGATATGAACAGTTCAGTCATGGCAACTTAGGTTTTTACATTACTTTAACTCATTAAAAATAATTTAAGCAATTTTAAGTTCAATTTAATTTAAGTTGAAATTACTTGTACAACCAAGTTGATTATACTCAAGAAATTAAGAGTTTTTAAGTTGAAACTGAAAGATTTTTGTTTACTAATTTTAAGATTTGCTAAACATAAGTGTTTTTAAATATCATTTTAAGATGGCAGCAAAGATGTAAGAATATGGAAAATAATCATGCACAATATAACATAAACTCTCGCACCGATATATCGTGATATGCATCCCTAAATGGCCCCTAAAAGTTTATTCATATATTAAAACAGCTTATTTGTTTTATAATAAGGACTGGATATGAAATGGATATTGATATAAAACTAATGAATAAAACTGCAGTAGTGTCCAAAAGTGATGTCAGGCGGGGATATTTGTTTTTACTGACAAGTTATTGAAATAAAATTATTGAAATATTGAGGAAAATATCTTATATAGCCTATTTTAAATATTTAAGATATAATATTAGAAGAACAAATCACTTTCTTGGTTAAAGTATTTCTCAAAATTATGTGGCCAAAACAAAGCAAACTACAGCTACAGGTTTTTACTATGCAAAATAAATGCGTATAAAAACTAGTTATAGTTGATGATGCGGCTCCAAACAGGAAGTCCAACTCTGACTGTTTTGTCACACTGATCCACACACACACACACACACAGACACACACACACACACACCGCACGCACGCACACACGCACACACACACACACACACCACACACCACACACCACACACCACACACACACCCACCGCACGCACGCACGCACACACACACACACACACACACACTGACTCTGGCACACACACACACACACACACACACACACACTGACTCTGGCTCACACAGAGAGGAAGGTTCGCTGGTCATGATTGTGTTGCTCAGAGATGACGTCAGTAATAACTCTGATCATCAGGTATCATCAGTTATGGTAAATGAGGTTAGGCCGAGGGTCGTCTAGACAGAGTCTGCTGTGTTTCCAGGCATTGCTCAGTGTCACACACACTCATTCCCGGTCCGGTTATTCTCTTCACCTGTGTGTGTGTGTGTGTGTGTGTGTGTGTGTGTGGTGTGTGTGTGTGTGTGTGTGTGTGTGTGCGTGCGTGCGTGCGGTGTGTGTGGTGTGTGTGTGTGTGTGTGTGTGTGTGTGTGTGCGTGCGTGCGTGCGTGCGGTGTGTGTGTGTGGGTGTGTGTGTGTGTGCGTGTGTGCGTGCGTGCGTGCGGTGTGTGTGGTGTGTGTGTGCGTGCGTGCGTGCGGTGTGTGTGTGTGGTGTGTGTGGTGTGTGTGTGTTTGGCAGAGGTTAATGCACTCAGGTCTGGTTACGGTAATGAGAGGTGGAGCTGCTACAGTAAAGCATGCGCTCGACTCACATTAAAGCTGTTCTCTTCTCCTGTACTCTATTATCAGCACTTCTCCTCTGCGCTGGTTTGCGGTTCTCAGTTTGTCACGGAGCCGGTGAGAAACACCTCTGTGGCCGATCAACACCACATCACTCCCAGAAGAACAGCTTCGGTCATAAAGACGAGTCCGTGTTTCATTTGGTGAATTAAACAGCTCATAAAACATGTTTATCTCTTGAAAATTAAATATCTTAAACATGAAAGTATTATGCAAGACATTTCTCCTTTTATAGAACCGTTTTGGCATAAAGAGTCTTTATACAAATGTATTAAAAAATGAAAATTGAAATTGAGTCAAGAACCCCATAAGGTTTTTATAGAGTTGTTGCCAGAGCACATTATTGAACACTGTTGTTGCAGCTTCATAGTGTTGAATAATGAAAAACATTATGATTTACTCAATTAGCAGATGCTTTTTGTCCAAAGGGGACTTAACCCTGTAATGCATTCGTTTTTAAATCACAAAAAAAAAACTAGTTGACTGTGGGATCATCAGGTTGAAATGAGAGGTAGAGCTGGGTGTCATCAGTATAGCAGTGGTAAGAGAAGCCATGTGCCTGTGTGATGGGTCCCAGTGATGTGGTGTAAATGGAGAAGAGGAGCGGTCCCAGCACTGAAACCCTGAGGAACCCCTGTGGTCAGTTGATGTGCTTTGGCGTGGACCGCTCCTCTTCTCCATTTACACCACATCACTGGGACCCACCATACAGGCACATGGCTTCTCTTACCACTGCTATGCTGATGATACCCAGCTCTACCTCTCATTTCCACCTGATGATCCCACAGTAGCTGCACGTATCTCAAGCTGCCTGGCGGACATCTCGGCGTGGATGAAGGAACATCACCTGCAGCTCAACCTGGCAAAGACTGAGCTTCTCGTCCTCCCTGCCAATCCGTCTCTACAGCACGACTTCACTATCCAGCTAGATTCAACTTTACCCCATCAAGGTCGGTCAGAAACCTTGGAGTAACATTTGATGAGCATCTGACCTTCACAGACCACATCACAAAGACAGCTCGATCATGCAGGTTTGCACTGCACAACATCAGGAAGATCAGGCCCTTCCTAACTGAGCATGCAACACAACTTCTCGCCCAGGCCTTGGTTATCTCTAGGCTTGATTACTGCAATGCTCTTCTGGCCGGTCTTCCATCATGTGCAATTAAACCTCTACAGATGATCCAGAATGCTGCAGCCCGTCTTGTCTTCAACGAGCCCACGTCACTCCTCTGTTCATCTCTCTGTACTGGCTACCACTCGCTGCTCGCATCAAGTTCAAGGTATTGACCCTCGCTCACAGATCGACCACAGGCTCAGCTCCTCCTACTGTCACTCGCTCCTACGAGTCTACATCCCTACCAGAAGCCTGCGATCGGTCAATGAGCGACGACTCGTGGTACCATCACAGAGAGCCACACAATCACTCTCCAGAACATTCTCATTCACGGTTCTCTTGCTGGTGGAATGATCTCCCCCTCGTCCGGAATGCAGAATCACTGACCACATTCAAAAAACGACTGAAAACTCATCTCTTCCGTGAGCACTTGACATAAAAACATTTTTTTTTCCCCTTTAATCCTCCCTTGTTTGGCTTCTGCTACTCTGAGCAATGCCTGAACTTTGTATTTTGAGCACTTCTTGCGTTATTTTTTGCCTCTTCACGATGACCTCGCTTGCTGTAGTCCTCAGTTATAAGTCGCTTTGGATAAAAGCGTCTGCTAAATGACTAAATGTAAAAAAAAGCTATTATATTAATATTATTTATATTCACTGAAAACATGGTAACCTATAAATGTGCTTCGTGCAGTAACATCTAAATCAACTGATTTTGTTCTAATAGAAAATGTTATTTAACATTACTAACTCAACCTAAATATATTAGGTTACACCAACAAAGCTAAAGACTTACTTTATGGTAATTTTAGTAAATTTTAGACACAACGAGACAACACAATTCATATTCTCTCAAGCTTTAGTCTGCATCTCTTCTTTTTTTCTGGTTGATTTCTCTGGCTCTGCTGTGCTTGGCAGCTGCGGAGAGAGAGAGAATTATAGAGGTGAAGTCAGTCTCTCTCTCTCTCCCCTCTCTCTCTCTCTCCCCCTCTCTCTCTCTCCTCTCTCTCTCCCCCTCTCTCTCTCTCTCTCTCTCTCCCCTCTCTCTCTCTCTCTCTCTCTCTCTCTAGGAAGGGCAAGGGTAAACTGGACAGGTTGCACACTGGCAGCGAAGGCCAAACTCCCGAAGTCGTTTGGACGAGAGCGAACGCTTGCATCTGTTCAGTGTAAAACAGGCCATCTCTGGATGCCAAGGCACTACGTGACCTAACAGAATAACCTTTAGACTGCTGCACACATGCACAAACCAGACAGTTACACACATAGAAATAAAGTGTTTTCCCCCCCTAACCTGTATTCTTTTAAGGATCTGTGGATAAATAGGCAGCGGCAAATAGCAACACAAAGTATTTTCTTTGCACTAAGTGGAAATTGCAGTGTTTTCTTTAGATGCTATTTATACTTATACTTTCTGCACCTCTGTGTATTATAGTATATTATAAAACAGTGTGCAATAATAACAACATGTTCAGTAAGCATCTCTATTCACCGTAACCCCTCAGTACCGTGGTATATAGAGCGGGTACCATCAGTGATACTGTATATGGTTCTGCCACCGGCGTTCTGTAAGCCTGAAACCTCTCATGGATCACAGGAATCATCTAAAAACACTTCCTCTTGTTATTATACAAAAAAACTCAAATAACTAATAGCACTCCGAGAGGCTCTGATTTATAGATTATGCATTTATTTCGTTTCCTTCCGAAGCGTGTGTGATCTCTCCTCGACTCCCACACAGAGACGCATCACATTCTAATTGAGAAATTCAGATGGTGAAGGACAGGCCATGAATTAATCATGCTCAACACTCGATAGAAGGTCTTGCTTGCACTTGACCCCTAAGATCTGAACTCAAAACCGCAAAATCACCCAAAGCTATATTTAAGAACATATTAATATTCTCTTTCTCACAGTGGCTCTCAGACTGCTCAGTGTGAACATGCAGATGAGCTCAGCTCAGTCCAAGCGGAGAACACACAGACCGACGCATGAATACTGACCAAACTGGAGCCATCAGACAATATCTACAACATTAATACATATTGTTGTATATCAATAGTGACGTTGAAACAATGCTATCAAAATTGTAACACTGAAACAAATATACTTCCAAAATTGTAACATTGAAACTAAATTTCCTAAATTGTAACACTGAGAAAAGAACATCTGAATTGTAACAATAAACAATAATACTTTCTAAATTGTAACACTGAGACAAGTATATCTGAATTGTAACATTAACAAGAATTGTTAAACAAGAATATATCAATAGTGACGCTGAAACAATACTACCAAAATTGTAAAATTGAAACTAAATTTCCTAAATTGTAACATTGAAACAAGCATTTTCTGTCAGGCTGTCAAATTCCAGCGGATCATGACTTAGAAATCTGTTGTCCTGAGAAAATGTTTAACTTTGCTTCCCTTTCTTCCTTATTTTAGACAAATCATTTGAGTATTTTGGGAAACTTAGAATCTATGACAGAAAAAGCACAACCCCCCCCCCAACACACACACACACACACACACACACACACACACACAGAGAGAGAGAGAAATTGCACCAATATAAAAGGTCCTGCCCTTGTTCTGCTCTGTACCTTCTATACTTTCTGAATACTGGGAAGAGATTATTCCCATTAAGGTGCACTGGGAAGAGAAGCTCCTGAAGAGATAGAGCAACAAATCCCATTCCCTCGCCAGTCCAACAGAACATGTAAGAGCAGCAATTGCTTTTACGGTGAATGACTGTAATAATACACTCCGGTTACCAGTCAATAGAACACACAGTCCTCACACACAAGCGATCCGTCTGATGGAGTTAGTCAGCTTTACAGGCGTCCTGACAGGAGATTATTGCTCAGGAAAGAGGCGTTCGGAAAGGTTCTCAGACCCGACTGACCTCAGCTCAGTGTTTATAGAGAAGTGTTCGGAAAGGTTCTCAGACCCGACTGACCTCAGCTCAGTGTTTATAGAGAAGTGTTCGGAAAGGTTCTCAGACCCGACTGACCTCAGCTCAGTGTTTATAGAGAAGCGTTCGGAAAGGTTCTCAGACCCGAATGACCTCAGCTCAGTGTTTATAGAGAAGTGTTCGGAAAGGTTCTCAGACCCGACTGACCTCAGCTCAGTGTTTATAGAGAAGTGTTCGGGAAGGTTCTCAGACCCGACTGACCTCAGCTCAGTGTTTATAGAGAAGTGTTCGGAAAGGTTCTCAGACCCGACTGACCTCAGCTCAGTGTTTATAGAGAAGTGTTCGGAAAGGTTCTCAGACCCGACTGACCTCAGCTCAGTGTTTATAGAGAAGTGTTCGGAAAGGTTCTCAGACCCGACTGACCTCAGCTCAGTGTTTATAGAGAAGTGTTCGGGAAGGTTCTCAGACCCGACTGACCTCAGCTCAGTGTTTATAGAGAAGCGTTCGGGAAGGTTCTCAGACCCGACTGACCTCAGCCCAGTGTTTATAGAGACGTGTTCGGAAAGGTTCTCAGACCCGACTGACCTCAGCTCAGTGTTTATAGAGAAGCGTTCGGAAAGGTTCTCAGACCCGACTGACCTCAGCTCAGTGTTTATAGAGACGTGTTCGGAAAGGTTCTCAGACCCGACTGACCTCAGCTCAGTGTTTATAGAGACGTGTTCGGAAAGGTTCTCAGACCCGACTGACCTCAGCCCAGTGTTTATAGAGACGTGTTCGGAAAGGTTCTCAGACCCCGACTGACCTCAGCTCAGTGTTTATAGAGAAGTGTTCGGAAAGGTTCTCAGACCCGACTGACCTCAGCTCAGTGTTTATAGAGAAGCGTTCGGAAAGGTTCTCAGACCCGACTGACCTCAGCTCAGTGTTTATAGAGACGTGTTCGGAAAGGTTCTCAGACCCGACTGACCTCAGCCCAGTGTTTATAGAGAAGTGTTCGGAAAGGTTCTCAGACCCGACTGACCTCAGCTCAGTGTTTATAGAGAAGCGTTCGGAAAGGTTCTCAGACCCGACTGACCTCAGCCCAGTGTTTATAGAGAAGCGTTCGGAAAGGTTCTCAGACCCGACTGACCTCAGCTCAGTGTTTATAGAGAAGTGTTCGGAAAGGTTCTCAGACCCGACTGACCTCAGCTCAGTGTTTATAGAGAAGTGTTCGGAAAGGTTCTCAGACCCGACTGACCTCAGCTCAGTGTTTATAGAGAAGCGTTCGGAAAGGTTCTCAGACCCGACTGACCTCAGCTCAGTGTTTATAGAGAAGCGTTCGGAAAGGTTCTCAGACCCGACTGACCTCAGCTCAGTGTTTATAGAGAAGCGTTCGGAAAGGTTCTCAGACCCGACTGACCTCTGCTCAGTGTTTATAGAGAAGTGTTCGGAAGGTTCTCAGACCCGACTGACCTCAGCTCAGTGTTTATAGAGAAGTGTTCGGGAAGGTTCTCAGACCCGACTGACCTCAGCTCAGTGTTTATAGAGACGTGTTCGGAAAGGTTCTCAGACCCGACTGACCTCAGCTCAGTGTTTATAGAGAAGCGTTCGGAAAGGTTCTCAGACCCGACTGAACCTCAGCTCAGTGTTTATAGAGAAGCGTTCGGAAAGGTTCTCAGACCCGACTGACCTCAGCTCAGTGTTTATAGAGAAGTGAGAGCGGTCGCCGTGTTAACCCACTAAACATTGGATGTCGGATAGACGTGCAGATCATGTCTATATTGGGCCCGTCGGTCCATGACCAATTCTGGACATCTATTCAACGTCCAAACTAGGTCCACAATTTGGACGTCCAACCATGACCCAACTTGGACGTCATATTGACATTCAACATTTGACCTTTGAAATGGGTAATATTTTGGTCGTCATTTGGACGTCTATGATCAATATCAACATTGTTGTTATCAACATGATTAATACATATGAATACAGATTATTAATAATAATTATAAGATCGTTTTCCATCTCCATTTGATCGTCTCAGCACCATGTGATAACTGGAGACACAGATTAATATAGTTTTCCTGCAGCTCAAACAGTAGAGCGCTGGTGCTTGCAACGCAAGATCATGGGTTCGATTCCCAGGGAGAGCAAGAACTGATGGGAATATAAATGTGTAATGCAATGCAAGTCACTTTGGATAAAAAGCATCTGCCAAATGCATAAATGTAAATTCAATGGTACAGAAAACACGTTCTCCACCCTTTTGAATCATGGGACTACAGTTATATAAGTTGTATAAAAACAACGTCAAATTTGTCCAAATTTGATGTTAAAAAGACGTCCACAAACGACCACATTTGGACTATAAATGACCCTCACACGGCGGTCCCACGGATGTCAACATTAGACGTGCGGTAGATGTCGAAGAAAGACGTCGTCTGGCGTTACAAAACAACCCCGTCAGTCTTCAGTGGACCCTCCAGTGACCGAAACTGGACGTCCCAGAAATGTCATAGAAAAGACGTCCCTCCGACGCCACATTGCGCAGTGGGAAGCATCTCTGAAAGCGACACACACACTTGCTCAGTTTTGTTAACGCTGCAAAAAATTACTGAGTATTTTTGTCTTGTTTTCCAGGAAAGTGATCAGAATGTGATATATGAATATGTGAATATACAGTAAAGTGTAATTTATTCCTGTGATCAAAGCTGAGTTTATCATCATTACTCCAGTCTTCAGTGTCACATGATCCTCCAGAAATAAGTGTAATATGATGATCTGATGATCAAGACACATTTATGATTATTATCAGTGTTGAAAACCGAAGGGTGGTGAACGAGTGCAGATAGAGAGATTGATAGACTTTATTAATCCCACTTCGGGGAAATTCACTTACACAGTCTATGCACGCAGTGTGTGTGTGTGTGTGTGTGTGTGTGTGTGTGTGTGCGAGAGAGAGAGAGAGAGAGAGAGAGAGAGAGAAAAAGAGAGACATGTACAGTCATGATGATTAATAATGTATACAGAATCATGCTGATAACACTAAAGGAAAAGAATATCGCCTTCATTATCTCAACCTTCCTTTGGATACAATTTAGCTCACAGGCCTCCTTTCTGCCCTTGCTCTTTCACTGCTAAATTGGCTTCTCTTTGTGTTTTATAGATTAAGGCTTTGACCCCAGCATTCCGCTTCATCTGCTTCGTGTGTGTGTTCTGACCAGTGTAAAACAACTAAAGGGTAAATCCCCCGCTAAAGACTCCATTAATGCCCATCAGTTATCTGTCGGCCATGACTTATGAAGCATTTATGAGCTCTAATTAACTGCTGTAGATTTGTGTGCATGTGTGAATATGTGTGTAAATCACAACCTGACAGTCGATGCTTATCTTCAGCTTAATTAACCCCACATAAGAGCCAGGGCCTTTTCTTCTCTTGAACAATCAGAGAATATTAGACACCACATAATTACCTTAATGAAGGGTTCCGTCTCATATTTGTAGGAAGACATGGATATATATTGCACACCTCCCTTGTTACAGAAGGTTATTCTGTTCCTGCTGTGCTTGCATGTTTTAATGATAATGCTTGTCATTATAGTCCCAATTCTCAGAAAAAAAATTGTGAACCTTTTGTAATGATCATTGTAATGTTTAAATAACTTGTTTCACATAGACATGGCCGTACCAAATTTTATCTATGCTCTTTGTTAAATGAGATATTCTTGTGTGATTTAAATGAAGATCAAATGACTCATTAGAGGACCTGCAGAAATCCAGATAATGACAATTAATCACATTTTTACTTGAATCTTGTTATCTTCTATGTGAGAGTAGTCCAAAGAGCATCGTGTGACCTAGAAATAGTGCAGAATCTTATTTAAAATCGTAGTCTTATTTATTTTGTCTTATTATTATCTTATTATTTTTATTATAATATCATAATTATTAACATTATTATCCTGGTGGATATGTCATAGGGTTTAGCCTGCAGGGCTTTGACTGTTTCACTGTAGTCTGCAGGTCAAGACATAGACGCTTAGACTTCCTGGTTTAGCCAGAGACTCCACTCTCATTTGACCCATTCCAGCACTCATCTCTCAGCCGACTGACCCAGTGTGACCCTCCCAGCGTGACTGGAGTACACAATAGGCTCTTTCTACAGCATCTTCCAGACAGGTGCTTTACGTCCGATAGTACAGACAGAGAGGAGTTATGCTCGTTTAAATCAGGAATAGATACAAGCTATATGGACAAGCTATATTATATGGATATAATGCTATACTGGTCCCTGCCTCAGCAGTAATTTTCATCAATTTCTACCCAAGACTTTCCGTTTAAGACATCACAAAAAAAACCTGTATGTGTTCAGTTTAAGAGTTTTGTCAATCCCTTGGGTCTGTGTAAACTGAGAAAAATCCTCTCATTATTATTTTAGCAAATATTTACCAGTTTCATAAGCCTTGGAGAGTTGATTTCAAAACGGCAAAACCATTGGTTCAGCCCTATTCTATCAGTCATTTCAAGGCTTTGTTCCACTGGTTTTTGGATGTAATTTTGAAATATTTTTACTGTGGGTTACAAACTGTTCTTTCTAAACAAATTAATATACCTCCTGAGGATATTACAGGATTATTTTTGTCCTGTTATTGTAATGTACTATGTAGCACCGTTTGTGTGGGGGAGAAACGGAAATTAAGCCAATCCAGCAGCAGCTTGTAAAAGAACTCCCTCTTTTGGATTTTAGCAACACTCGTTGAATACTAGTAATATAAAAAAAGAGTACATATATACTTGGGTCGGAAATATTTTTTATTGATTCTTTTATCCGGCAAGAATTGCATTAAATTGCTCAAAAATGTCAGTAACTTTTATATTATAAAAAAAGAAATTCAAATAAATGCTGTTCTTTTAAACTTTCTATTCATCAACTGAATCATGAAATGTTAAATATGAACATTTAATATAAATTATAATAAATGAAAAATATTAAAGGGGTGGTATAATGCCATTTTCACAAGATGTAAAATAAGTCTTGGTGTCCCCAGAGTGTGTATGTGAAGTTTTAGCTCAAAATACCCCACAGATATTTTTATATAGCATGTTAAAATTGTTACTTTTTTTACTTACGTTTTTGTGTCTGTCATTTTAAATGCAATATGAGCTGCAGCTTGCGGCACAGAGGGCGGAGCTTCAACAGCTTGTGTCCTTTTACCTCACACAGACTCTGACACAGACATGCACTGAAAAGTTCTAAAAACTTTTAGCCTATTATGTTAAGTCAGACAATGATGGAGAAACTCAAAAAGAAGGGACACCATGTAGAAGCAACAGGACATTTCTGAACGGTTAGTTGATACATTTATGTTGCTGATGTGGAGTTAACTATCTTCTAGTCATTGATTAGCATATTCTGTCATGATAATCTATAAATCGTGTTCCCCGGGGGCGGGGTTTATGTACATTTTAGGGTTGGTGATGTCACTAACCTGGGAAGAATGTCGTGTAGTTCCTACCAGCCTTTTGTTGTAGTACTTAAAAAAACGATTTCTTTAAAAGCAAATATCTTATTTTGCTTTGAACTTTGAGCATTGTAACTTTGCAGATGTTGTTTATGCTCAAACAGCAACATTACACACTAACTAAAGTTAGAAAAGTGAAATCATAATCAACCACCCCTTTAAGCAGCACAACAGTTTTCAATATTGATAAAAATAAAAATTGTTTCTTGAGCACCAAATCAGCATATCAGAATGATTTCTAAAGGATCATCTGACACGGAAGACTAGAGTAATGATGCTGAAAATTCATCTATGCCATTAGAAGAATAATAGATTTAAAATATATTAAACTATAGAATAGTTTCATATTATATAATATTTTTTAAACCAAATACTATATTTTCAACCTTCTTTCAAAAACACGTAAGTGTATACATCTATGTATGTTTGTATGTATGGAATTTTAAAAAATATATTTTGTCTTTCATCCCCCCTTTCTTCATATTCACACCCTCTGCTTTCCAGTTATGGAATAATTGACCTGGTTTGAAATGTAGGCTTGGTAGTTCCACCCTCTTTCACACAGTATATAGAGGACAATAAACCATTCTGTTCAATCCCACAATCCATTTCAGCGCAAAAAGCTGACCATCAAAATGTAATAGGATAGGATGAGATTACTTTCTAATTGAGGTGTGATATCAGGGGATATCTTTCCACAAAATACGTTCTTATTTCTCCCACTCAGGCTTAAATCGGTGTGTGTGTGTGTGTTCACAGTCTTACATATCTCTGAGGCTTTTTTTTTTTTTTTTTTACTATCAAGAGGCTTATCCAGGATTTCCTGGAAAACAGAGAAACAAAGTCTGAAGTAAGAAAACATTAATGACAGCAAGAGTGGCAGTGGGCACCATGTGTACATCAGATTAGTGGTGAATTGCTTTTTGGTTTGTGGATGGGATTATCACTGTGTTAAGATTTAATCCCCCATAGAGGGCTATCTGTAGGTCGAGATTAAACTTCCAAAGGATGCCAAGGGTGTGCAGTAGGAGATGTGTCATTGCACATGGTAACTATTTAAGTATATGGACGAAGGGTGATATGCCAATAACTTAGTTAAAATCGGAGTTTTGGAAGCAGAATAACTGTTTTCAACATTGATAAAGAAATGTCTCTTGAGCACAAAATCAGCTATTAGAATGACTTCTTAAAGATCATGTGACACTGAAGACTGATGTGTCTTCAAGTGATGTGTAGATATCAGTGCTGGACCCAACAACAGAAGTGAGCAAAATCTGAGGTGATCCAGCTTCTTCTGGCACAAATTAAGCATCGCTTTTTAGAAAAGCCAAGTTAGATAACAGTGATGCCTGACATCGCAGATTGCGCGCTGCTGCCATTAAATAATGCATGCATGTAGGCATATGTTGTCCCTGTCATAACATTTTGTATCTCTACATGTATATGTATAATCTACATGTATAATCCTGGTTGTTTTGTTAAATCTGCTCACATACAGATCTCTTGACAGAGAACATGCACACAACAGCACCTGCTAAAGCGAAGCAAGGTGAGCATATATCTGCTCCTACCATGTCAACAGGATAAACGTTCATTCCAGATTTCCGTAAATTAACTCCTTGCAGAGGATAAATAAATTATGGCTCTCGCTTTGACTAGAAAATGAGAGCTTAAGAACCTTATTGCAATATTGTGATAAATCAGGGATTTATGAAAGGCCAGATGGATGAGTGTGATTAGGGGCCTGTGTAGAGCCCAGCCAAGCATCACTCACCAAGGAACCTTTCTGTCGAGCACCGCCGACACAAAACATTCTTAATCACTCTTTCAAGATTACAGCCGGCCCCCCGAGACTACATTACCACTTTGTCCTGTAGTTAAAGGCTTTGAGCTAAAATTGAGGCTGTTGCTCTCTTTGTGTTTCAACCCCAATTGGAACAAGGTTTTGTTTTACTCATCTCTCAGGGAATTGGTTTGGGTCATCATTTCCATTAAACTGCATGAAAGTCAAAATATCACAGTAACTGATACCTGTGAGGTAAACATGAGAATAAAAGAGAACAGGTGTTTTAACACGCATGAACAATATATGCTCTAAATACCTTATAGTTTATTCCATAAATCCTGCAATAACATCCTTACACAACCATTTCATAAATAATAGATATGATGCCGGTGTTCCACAGGGACCTTTACTGGGTCATCTAGAGTTTACTGGGGTGTATGTGCAGAAAAGGGACCAAACCATGAAACCGAAACTGTCCACTCTGTGTATCGCAACTGTTCACATACGATTTGTGTGTCCAGTGGCGCTCTCCTGTTTTCCGGGAATATCTGCATTGGTTTCTATGTCATTGACCTTGCATTGGTAGGCATATGCTAAAATCAGGGATTTTCAAGACAGATGGTGTCTTATTTACAACATGAAAATATGTAGCTACCGCACTGGACTGTGTCTTCTGAGGCAGCGGCAGAAACGTAGGAGGCTGGTATTCACAGCTTTATTCCGCGCTGTCATCTCTGCAGGTGTGCTGAATTCTGACCCACGCCAGATTATTACCCTCCTGAGTCCCCAGTATAGGATTAGGGGTAGGGTGAGGAATAAGTAACCAGGTAGCTGCCTCAAAGAGGGGGGTAATAATTTGGCCCAACATCGTTCTCAAAACATGCATCCATTGAATTATAATTTATTGCTCGACCGGCACTTTGCAACAACACAACCTTGTTTGCGACTCAGCATATTTCCTAAAACAACGTCTGACATGTTTTATGTGGTGTG
The DNA here is from genome assembly GCA_033366665.1 of Phoxinus dragarum. NCBI lineage: Eukaryota > Metazoa > Chordata > Actinopteri > Cypriniformes > Leuciscidae > Phoxinus > Phoxinus dragarum. The sequence continues at coordinate 81,618 of JARPMJ010003918.1, forward strand.
AGAAAGTGACATAAATGATGCGAAATCCGTTCAGAGCGGTCAGACTGAAATGGATTTCCAAGAATTGCGATTTGAATAGGATTTCAAACCACATATGAATGTACAGTAGCTTGAAACGGATTTGTAAAACTCATTTTCATGTGAATTTTTGTTGTTGTTGCTGCCATTCACACTTGCTAAAATATGATCTGATTACAATCGGATAAGCAAAAAACAAAAAAACAAAAAAACATTGGATTTGGGATGACTTTAGGCTTAAGAATAAATTGTGCGTGATCAGTGTTATTTACATGTGTTGTCTGTGCAGATTTACCACCGGTTGAATTATATTATTTTTTAGAATTTGAATGAACAAAGTTTAGCTGTAACGAATAGAGTTTGTTAGTTTAATTCCTATTTGTTTGTTTCTTGTGCTCCAGTTCAGTTTTGTCTTGATTGCAACTAGGGATGGCCCGATACCGATACCAGTATCGGGTATCGGCTCGATACTGAGCTCATGTACTCGTACTCGTAAAAGCGCCCCGATACCAACAACCGATACCAGGCAGCGTGTGTACAGTGTTTGTGTCCAGACAAAGAAGCACTGACAACAGAAAGTATAATGGGGATAAAAAAGAAGGCTGTCTATGAAGTAAATGTATCATATTAGTGAAATATTAAACAAAATATAGTATCGCCTATATAGCTGTGGTGCGCGAGCTGATAAGAGAAAAACGCGCAGTGGATTGAGCGCGCCGCGGCACCGAAGCGCGAGCTGGTCGAGCGCATCAGACGTCAGTGGAAAGTTTGTAGTTCAGTCGGATGTCAATGGCAAAGAAAGTAAAACGAGGCATGTAGCTTATTATTAACATTAACTGACCAGAGAGAGAGAGAGAGAGAGAGAGAGAGAGAGAGAGAGAGAGAGCGCACTTCTGTTGAATGCTCTGGATTGCTGATCGTTCACTCGGCACGTATATTATGGATTAAAACTAAATCGTATATGTAAGTAAAACATGAACTGTTACCTTATTTATGTTTAACGACATTATTACAGGACATTTGCAGGTCAAGAAGCTACATGAACTTCAAACATCCAAAGCGCGCGCCCCGAAAACCATCGCCTCAGACAGCGCGCGAACACTGAGTGGAATTCTTTCACTATTGCGCTTGCACGGATGAATTCACACAAAACTATGTAAAAACGCCCGTCTTGGCGAGTATCCTAGTAAACAAAGTATATTATATGTCAAGTGAACGTAGACAGTATAATTCAAATGGGTCCGTGCGTTCGGTCTTAAAGGGGCAGCAGTTGAATTAATCTGGCTGCTGTGTTTTAATGTTAACCAGACAAAGGATTAACTCTTGACTAAATAGGCTACCTTTTTTTGTAACTTCACAAAAAGATCCATCTATATTTAATTTATACAATAATGAATATGCAGTGCATTAAATATATTTGATGAACAAATTAAGTTTACATTTAATAAACAAATATGATTTGACATTCTTTTGGTTTCTCTACCAATACATTTAAAAATGACAAATGCATGAATTAAATTAATTGAAAATAAAAATACAGGTATCGGTTACCGTATCGGTATCGGCGAGTACAAAAAAATGAAAGTATCGGTATCGGACTCGGCCTGGAAAAAGTGGTATCGGGCCATCCCTAATTGCAACCTAGTTAGTCTCTTTGGTTACGGATTATGTTCACATGTCTGTCATTTAGTTTCTCTGAGACTCCCGGTCTCATTCAGTTCTTGTCGGTTCTCGTCTTTTGTGCGAGTAGTTAATGTTACGATTCTCAGTGCCTTCACCAGTGTATTCTCTTCATGTTCATTAAATAAGTCAGTATCTAATATTCTGCGTCATGATTCTGTTAAATACCACTACAAGTGTGACAGAAGAACTGACCAAATCAGATTACGGGGACTGCTTTTCAAAGAACATCTGGTCACTGGAGGATTATGTGTACCTGTAACTCACAAGTAGTTATGATTTTCTGTGCCTTCACCAGTGTATTCTCTTTGGGCTCATTAAATAAGTTAGTATCTGATATTCTGCATCATGATTGTGTTAACTACAATTGTGACTATTAAATTATATGTTTATTATATTATTGTATATTATAATGTGTTATATGCTGCTGACCTTTGAATACTGCCCTAGGGACAAGCTGTTAAACCAGATTGTAGGTGTTAACTGAATACATTTTTCCTGAAATACTGCTTGAAAAAGTGGTACTACCGTTTATGTGAATGTGTCTCAAAGAGCTTCAAAAGAGTAGGCTGATGTCTGATTCAAAGCCTGACATAAAAAGGGCAGGAAGGAATGTTCTGATAACCATTGTGAGAGACTGTCGCTCAGACAGCCCAGCGTGTGAGAGGCAGAGAGTCAGCCCCACCATTCAATGCAACTAATTGAATGCATTTGCTCGTGGCCATCAAACAAATGAGAATTTGTGTCAGGCTGCCGTTGACATACTGAATTGTGATAGATGATGTTCAAGCGTCTGACTCACATTTCATTCAGCTCCGTGAAATGAAATCAAAGCTACTAAAGGGAGGAAAAATCCGTCTGTCACCAAATCTGATCGGCTTGTCCATTTGTCAGCGTACAACTGCATTGAAACGCGTGTCAAATGAGATTTCGAGACAGCATTTCTATTACAGTTTTGGAGATGAGACTTTATAGGAACATTTCAATTTTGACTGGAAGGCCCAGAAAAAGTGTTGCCTTGTGTTTGTCCACTGGTGTTGTGAATAGAGCTTTCTCTCTGTCCAATCCAAAGGCATGACAAGGACAGTGGCCACTCAAGAGCATGTCTGTGAAGTGCTCTTTCTCTCAGAATCTTAAAGAGATAGTTCACCCAAAAGTGAAATTCACCCTTATTTTGTTCCAAACACTTTCTTTCATCTGTAGAACACAACAAGATGCTTTAATGAATGTTCACACTGCTTTCTTCTATAAAGTAATGGTGTATGTGG